>JSYV01000381.1:0-79381 GCA_000787455.1 Evansstolkia leycettana | reverse complement strand
TGGCATCTTTGTGTCCGGTTCGCTGTCCTGTCCGGTTCGCTGTCCGATTACGTTAGCAGAAAATAGTCGTCCAATCTTCTCCATACTCTGGACAAGGATATGAATACTACATAATGGAGATGGTGAGAAAGAACAAAGTACCATCTAAAAGAGGGAACGATTGACAGCAGGATCACCAACAGACTCAGTGGGGAGTTCGCAGGGCAAAGTTGAAGCTCCCCACTGTCTGTGGGAAGCAAATATGCATACTGTACCTACTACTAGTCCTACAGAAGGATAAGCAATAAGCTAGTGGCCTATAGGATGTTTGCTTGTGTCCATCTATTTGAGATATTCTTGCAGTATCTTCCCTACCGACTCAAATGCTACTATGGCGACTGTGCCAGACACAAGCAAAGAACACAGAATCTTACATGGACTAAATGATCACGATATGTGTGCATCTGCATACACAAGTACCTCATTAATACTAGTATTTCGCAGCTCCCACTACCTCCCAATCAGTACGTCATACAGTTCAACCTGCATCATGGGTTTATCCTGCTTCTCCACATCCACCATCTCGGCCCCACAAAACTCAATCCATTCCTCCTGGAGGTGATAGTGATACCCATGAATATGCACTGCACAACAGCAGAGAACATCCATTTAGAGCAAGGATCAGAGTTCGTGGGATGATATGGATAGCTCTTGTCTCCAGTTTCTTTGCTCCCCTGAGCATTGGTCTTCGACGACCTTCCAGCCCAGATGGGTCTCGTTTGATCAAGTGGGTTTGCATCTTCGCACTGGCATATTAATATTGCTCCTTTAATGTCAAACCTGGTCACCATCCCAGTCCGCAGACGTGTAACTTGCCATTCTTCCTTTGACTCTTACCTCCCCCAAGCATCTGTCGAAGTCCAGGTGATTGACGAAGGACCATCACAATGCCTGCACCACCTCTCAAAGAGAGAAAGGTCATCAAGGACCTTCAAAAGGTCTTCCATTACACGGATACCATGACTCGCAAGCCGACTCGCGACAATGACCCATACGAGTATCTCCCTGGTTGGGGAAACCGTCATCAATCCGAAGTCATTCCCGGAACTCTTCCTGCTGGCCAGAATAACCCCCAGGAGGTCCGTTTCGGATTGTACACCGAGGGCATCACCTATTCGGCTTTTGCTGCTCCTCGACACGCAAACTTCAGCACTTACATGTACAGAGTTCGACCTGCAGTTGTGCACAGTATGAGTTCCCATAATCACAGTTTCAATTGCGAAGATTGAGTAAACTCACCATTGAGCGTCTCTCCGTAGATGGCTACAAGACCAATATTGAGACCAAGGCGCACATCGAAAACTGTTTCTTGTCAATCAACCCCAAGGTCGCGACGCTGGCGGAGCAGGCCGAATGGGCTCCCTTCCCTCTGCCCAAGGAAGACGAGAAGATCGACTTCGTTGACGGGCTGCACACATTGGGCGGAAGCGGAGATCCCAACCTGAGAGAAGGCGTTGCCCTCTACGTCTTCATGATCAACGCGGACATGGACCACCGCGCATTCTGCAACCTTGACGGAGACTTCCTCATCGTTGCCCAGCTGGGCAATCTGGACATTCAGACAGAAATGGGCAAGCTGTTCGTTCAGCCCGGTGAGATCTGTGTGATCCCCCGCGGGGTGCGCTTTGCTATCCGGCTGGGCCCCGGCCACAATGTTGCTCGCGGTTACATCACTGAGATCTGGGGATCTCGGTGGGAATTGCCCGACTTGGGACCATTGGGCGGTCATGGATTGGCGAATCCGCGGGACTTCTTGCACCCTGTCGCATACATCGACGAGAATCTTCACGAGGATTGGACTATCGTCAACAAGTCAAATGGTCTCTACAATGCCATTGAGCAGGACCACAGCCCATTTGACCTTGTTGCATGGCATGGAAATGTCGTGCCCTACAAGGTATGCCTTGAGATAGGGGATCCTGCAATTCAGACGAGGTGGTAGTCTTCGGTATTTGGCTGACGATGCCTGGCCTCATAGTACGACTTGACCAAATTTGCGTCGCAAAACGCCACCTCGATCGACCACACCGACCCGTCCGTCAACTGCGTGTTGACCGCTAAATCCCGAGACCCGGTGACTCCTCTTGTAGACTTCCTGTGGTTTGGACCCCGATGGGACGTCGCCTCCAACACCTTCCGTCTGCCATATTTTCATCGTAACTCAGCTACAGAGTTCTTGGCCAGTTTGTACGGCAATGGACTGGGTCGCTCGGACGACTTCCTCCCGGGGGGCGGCAGCGTGGAGGTCAGCCATACCCCGCATGGAAACTTCAGCGAGGCCTATGTTTATGAGATGAGGAACCAAGAGAACGAACCCCGTAGAATCCTGGAGAGTAAGTATCTGCCCTCCTGCTACACAGAAACGGCAATTAATCGGCACTTCTCAACGCCTTTAGACCAAATGACAATCATGGTGGAGAGCAGTCGGTCGTTCTTGTTCACGGAATACGCACGCTTTGGCTGTGGGACATTTAAGAACCAAGGAACCGACCCCAAGGTCTGGGAGGCGTTGCCAGTGAGTAGTCAACCATTGCTTAATACTGTTGCATGTCATCGAGATTTTGAACCAGCGCTGACGGCTTCACCAAGGATAAATTCTCTTCGTATCCTAATATCCAAGAGATTCTTCGACAGGTCAAAGCGGACAAGGAGGCACGAAAGCAGCGGCTGGAAGATTACTATGACGATGACCGCCTGGCGAAATTGGCACAGGGCAGCCAGGCTAGTACTTTGAACAATGGAACCAATTAGCTGAGACAAGGTCGCATGGGGCAAGATTTGCCGGCGGTTCCGCTGGCTGTCTCGATGGCAAAACAGAAACTGAGGCAGTGCGATGACATTTACCCAACTTCTCTTTTGCAGACTGGTTTCAATGCTGTTGACATCTCTGCACTTCGTACATAGCACTTCAGTATAATTCGTCATATTGAAGATCCACAATTAGCGTTTTTTTTCTTTCTTGCGAAGACTTGTCATATTCCAGAAATCCATGCATGTCGCGCATTTGTCGCAGAGTTTGGATCGCCTCATCTTAGTTGTGTCGAAGGCATGAACCTTAGCATTCGGAATCCCCCAGTCGAGCAGGTCAACCGACTGTCGGGGAGAAAACCGCCACAAGTCCTGTGCAAGTAGTACTATGACCCAACTCGCCAAGACGTATCGAATCAGAACTCGAGTCGACCGCGAATGGGCGAGAGTCTCGAGACCATACCCAGCCCTGTGGCTGGAGGCACGTTGCTGAAACAGTGGTTCCCTGGTTCGATCGCAGCAAGTATAACCTGGGCTATGACGAAGCTGGATGCAACGAATCCCCGGGCATAATAATGAAGAGGTTGGGTTTCCTGAATTACCCGAATTTTCTTCCAAGCTGCCTCTTAAAGCTGTTTTGATATGCGCTATTCGTTCGATCGAAGCACACGCGATTCGATTTTATCTGGAAATGGGCTGGTAGGTTATACAACTACAGTACCTGATTTCCTTCGAACCTAGGTTCGGTCACTAGCAGGTACCGTTGGGAAAAGGTATGGGCATCCATAGCCTTACGGAGTAAGCACTCTAATTGTACGAAGACCTGAGTACTGTACTCCGTATGTAGAAGAGAGTATGCCTTACTGATCGATCTACTCGTTGGTATGATTGATCCCAGAAATAGCACTGTCCCGACTTGCAGATGTACAGATGTACTGTAGCCTTCAAATCGATCAAATGCGTGCTTGAAATCGGAGCCTCCGGTTTGAGCTAGACGAGCCGGCTCGCCTGCGTGGTCTCCCCATGGGGTAAAGCTGGGAGATTTTCCCGAACTGGGGGATTCTGCGAGCCCTCGCATTTGTTCTTGATTCGTTCTTTTGCCTGCTAGGGAATACGGGACCGCGTACCCCACCTGGGAACTGACAGCAGACTCTGCGATTCTCGGCTTTACCCCCAGCGTGCTTTTGCCGAAGTCGTCAGAGCTTCACAGCTGCCGCTAGAACAGTTTCAGAACTAATCAATCAGTAGTATCTTGAACGAGGCAGTAGGGAATCATAAGAATAATCATCAGAATAATTAATAACAACAATGATCAAATGCACCACATCAATTCCTGATACCTACTGTGATGCGGAGTAGTCAATCGGACAATGGTATCTGTCCAAGATACACCTCCAGCCATGGTACAATTGTTCTGCTGACTCGACACGAGCGTGACACGACGGAAGCATCCGCGCTGGTTAAGTCCCCCCAACCCAACTTAAGCTAACTTACCCCAAGCAGCGACTCATTAATTGTACTGGATTCTCCTGTTGCATCTTGCCCCCACTCCAATCTCTCTCGCCATATTCTTCTTCTTCTTCCCATTCCAGTGGTCCTCGTGGTCGTTGTCGCCATCTGCTTAATTGCTCAATGGATCATGCTTCCTGATCAATCGCCCACATCTCCTTTTCTTCTCTCTCCCGCAGTCGCGCGAGTTTCGTCATGGTCTTGAGAAAGTGTAACATCTGTGATCGCAAATTCAAAAAAACGGAGCATTTCAAGCGCCATGAGCGGTCTCGTCAGTAGTCATCCTGAGATGCTTTGGTTTGTTACTGGCTATGTCTGACCGTCCAGCAGATACGAAAGAACGACCGTATGAGTGCAATGTCTGTCATAAGCGCTTTTCCCGAAGGTTCGTCCCTCGCACTATATACTCCGAATCGCAAACTGGAGTTGAGCTGACTGTCAACTGTCAGTGATGTTCTGAGTCGACATGCAAAAGGCCACAACAACCAAACGGCCAACGGGGCTGCAATGAAGAGTAAAGACTCGTCATGGACTGAGCAGGCTCAAACTCGACCGCCTTCTACAGTAGTCCCTGACACTTCACCCGCCATGAATAATGTCTCCGAGGATGGCTCCCATATCCAGCCGGGGCTCGCAGTCGACGCTCATCGGATGCAGGGGATTCCTCTGACGCCGCGCGAGATGCCTATTCCGGGTGCTGGCATTCCACCGTCATCTCTGGATTTCCTTGCCGACATCTCGGCCCATCATGCACGCACGGAAAGTGATATTCACCCCATGATGATTGAAGACCAACAAGCATACTTTGGATGGAGCGAGGTTGCCGCTCTGAATCCGCCAGACCAGGCTCATGCAAGAGAAGTCCCATTCGATGCGATGCCCAATGAAATGCTACAGTTGTGGCTAGAACCCCGTGCGGAGACCGCGTCTCATCATGGTTCATTAGACCTCATGCGAGACACGACCTTCGGCTTGATGGGAGAAAATGTGGCGGCTACGCCGAACCGACAGAATCGGCACTCGGTCGACACCATAAAGTCCGGGGACAACATCCCCAACGAGCGCTTTCATAAAGTGCAGCGCTACTGGCTTGCGCCTTCGAACCAAGTTGGGCGACTGATGAACACTCTCTGGCGGGATATGGCCAGCAGCGATCTCGATAACATTTTCTCGGTACAGGCGTTCCATTTTCTCAACGGACACCAATCCGAGCCATTTCAGGGGTCCCGCTACGGACTGGACGAAGAGTGTAAGCAGCAGCTTCAAGCTGCTTTCGGCCAGCTGCCGGCTATCAATCCGCAACTGCAATCGCCGGGAAATGATGCTCTCTCCCCTGCCACCTCCAGCTCAGGAATGAGCAATCTCCCGAGTTTCCCACCGGCCGAGATTCTAGACATGGCTCTCGATTTATACTTCCGCAATTTCCACCCTCTCGTACCGTTTGTACATCTACCGACCTTTTCGGCCAAGAAAACACGTCTGCCCTTGCTCTACGTCATGTGTCTTATCGGAATGATCATGCTGGGGACGAAGGGAACAACCAACTTTGTCTCCAAGAATTTCACGGTACGTTATGTGATAATTCTTTCCATGACCCAAATGTGGACTTGCGCTTGGCCGTTTTATGCTGACCATTTTTGTTTAGTCAGTGTTAGAGAAGTTGACCATAGACTTGGCACGATGTTCCTTAGGAAATGAGAGTCCTTCGGGAATGATGTCGATCTTTGCGACTACCTTTTTGTTCCTTAATCTTGCAGCAATGACTGGGGTGAGCATCAGCATTTTCCAATAAGTCTGACTCCAAATACAGGAACTAACGTAGCCCACAGGAGAAGGGACATATTGAGCAATGTCAGATGTTGTATGTGAATCTGATGTCTGTAAGTTAGAAAGGAGCAACGTACTCGAGCCGGGCAAAGTCCATTCATCTGACACTCTTACTTCTTAGATCGCGCAGCGGCATGGATTGTTTGCAGCTACCGAAGGCCAGATACTTGATATGAGCCTCTTTGAAGCGGTGCCTGATATTGACATGAGGTGGAAGGCTTGGAGCAAAGTGGAGTCTGCGAAGAGGTGAGAACCCCCTTAGCTACCGGAATTTTGAAAGCATTCTGATTCCGAACAAGATTGATCGTTGGGCTCCTGTTGCTCGACTCTTGGTACTCCACTTTTCTATCCACGAGCCCTATCGTCGTCCCCGACTCGGTACAGCTCATTCTACCCTGCAATGAGGCCCTCTTCCGAGCCAATACGTCTATGCGATGGATGCAGTTGATCCGCAGTGGCAAGCGTATTCTTATGCCCACTGTAATGTCACCGTCTGAGAACACACACCTTCCGACATTGGACGGCCCAGTTGATGATTTCTGCATGCACGCTGTCCTCTCAATGATCCAGCTTCGACTGTCGGAAGCTTACCATCGTCTACTATCAAACCGAGCGAGCTACCCATTTGCGCCATGCCACACGTACGCCATGGATGGTCGTGCGAGATGTCTGCCATCGCTGCAGCTCCAAGTTGTTCAAAAGTATGGCGAGGTGCTCGATCGACTGAATCCGAACTCGATCATTATGTGGCATCATATGTGCATGATGCTTACAGCGGACATTCAGATCTTTGAACTCGCTGCAGGACGTGCCGGCCCTGTCCTGGCGCGGAAGGCCCTTGATGATGTTACGGTGTGGTCACAGACGCCAGCGGCCCGAAGGGCTTGTCTGCACGCTGCTCACATCTACAAGGCGATGACCAATCGAAAGGCATCCGACCACACCATGTTCCATTCAGTTTTCTCCCTCTTCTCCGCTGCCCTTGTACTGGGTTTGTACACATTCATGGTTCCACATTCTGCCGAGTCTCAGGCCGGAGCTGCCTCCATCGAGTTGCTGGACGACATCGATTGGCAGCAAGTGGGAACGGAAGGCTTCACCAGCTTTATGGAACCCCGAGGCAGCCAGTCATTTACGCCAACCGATGATCCCGCGGTCAATTTCATCCGAAACGGCGGCACCATATATATTCGGGGAGTGCCCTTCCAGGGAGGGTATCTGTCCGCTCGACGGATCCTGCTCGACTACGCGGGACTGCTCAAGGATGCTGGACAGTGGAGCGTGAGGAAGTTCTCCTATGTGCTCCATATTATGAGTGATGTGCTGATGGATGTGGAATGAATGCGGCTCTGGTCATCCAAACAATACAATCGTGTTGTAACAACGATTGATCCGAGGAACCAGCGGTGTCACTTGTGACCCTAAAAAAATCTGGGGCTCGACGGCCGCCGTTGAATGCTTGATGAGCACGACTCGCGGACATCCCCCCCCCTGGCCTCTGTTAATAGTGGAGGGTTTACCGTCACTCAGTTCGTGGCTCTTGTCAATGCTACCCTTAGGAAGGCTCCTCTGAAGAACAGGTTCGCAGGCTGGGAGGAACCATCGAAACAAACCGCGACAATTCGTCACATCACACATTCTCCCCGGTGAATGTTGTCTCGTGTGGAAACCTGTTTCCCCAGATTAGCGACCGGCGTGGTATAACTGAATCGCTACCCAAGGAATGGGTAATCTCGACATATCCTCGGGTGACGCTATAGGGCCATAACGCCTTATTTGACATAGAGGCCGGGAATGAGCCATCTTCTTCAGTTGCAACCGAGCTTCAATAGCACGGTTGCCGCCAGACACACGCGTGAAAAAAAATCTATAAGATTGGGATCCTTATCTTGATGGATTTGGGCTAATGTCATATGGTGGGTTCGCATAGGAGATTACTGACCGTGTCATGCACTTTGTTGAATTTGGGTTAAATTCCGGTTACATGATCAAACCATCTAAGAGATACCATGTACAGTATATGGAATATAGTACCACGCCTAAGATGTGACGGAACTCTTTTTCGATGAATTGTTTTAGCATTTTTCGTAAGTGACTCAGCGGAATATGGAGAACCCCGAGCCATCCCTTCTTGCTGCCATCCACATGTCGGTGAATCACAAGAAGTTTCTTACTAGCAAATCAAGAGTATGGACACGGCGTGCGTGATATGTACCTGCCTCTTCGTACCATGGGGATCTGTAAGGGTATATATATATCGCTATGTAGACACCGTCAGCTCAATTTATTTATACAGCAGGCCCTCCACCATCTCAGCGATGGCCAACGAGCTCGTCAAACCGGGACTCTCAATGCCAAGTAGATTGATAAATCCAGGGAAACCTTCTTCCTCCTGAATTACGAAATCCTGGAACCCCTTTCCGGTGTTCACGGCCCCTCCGCGACCCAGTTTCGGTCGAATACCACAGTAATCCAAGTCAATCGCATCGGGATTGACATTGGGAAGATATGCCATGATCTCCGGCAGAGCTTGCTTGAGGCGTGCTGGGCTGGGCTTCAAGTCGTTCGGATCGTCGACCCACTCCACGTCAGGGCCGAAGCGGATCCGTCCGCTCAGATCGAGGGTAAGATGCGTGCCTAGCCCACCATGGCCGGGCAGAGTCGCCGGATAGACGAGGACGGACGGTTTGGGGAACGAGGCCGAATACGAGAAGTACGTCCCCTTTGCGTAGTAAGGGGTGCGGTGCCTCTCCTTCGGCAGGACCATGTTGTTGATGTGGCACGCGAAGTTGCCCGCACTGTTGATTAACGTCTCTGCGGTGATCGATGTCTCTTCGCTAGGGTCCTCAGGAGACGTGGCGTATATCCGATATCCGCCCCTTCCGCTGTTCAACGGCTCGATCCTCGTGACGGGAGTGAGGAAAGCGCAGTCTCCGCCTTTGTCTTCAAAGTCTCCCTGGAGATATGTCATCAAGGAGTGGCTGTCGACAATTCCGGTCGAGTCGCTCTCCACGATGCCGGCTCTGGCGCGCACTTCTGGTTCACGTCTCTTCGCCTCTTCCTGCCCGACGAGTCTGGTGGGAACACCGAGCGTCTGCGCAAGCTCGTGCACTCCGAGACAAGCCTGCCATTGCTCCTCGTTCTGCGCGACGATCCATTTCTTCGTGTTGCGATGCGGGATGCCTTGTTTCGTGCACAAGTCGTACATCATCTGCTTCCCCTTGATGCATAGCTTGGTCTTGAGGGAATCGGGTCCGTAGTAAAGACTGGCGTGAATGACCTGCTCCCAGTCGACGAATGGTCAGTAGGGTTGAACCTTTTACACACAACACACGTATAACCGCGCCGCGAAGAAGGTGGACGGACCTCAGAATTGCGACTGCTCGTCTCTTGACCGGGAGAGGCATGTCGTTCGAGTAAGATGGTAGATGTCCCTTCTCTAGATGCTAATTGACGAGCGATTGCCAGACCGACCACTCCCGCTCCAATCACCTGGAAGTCAACGTTCAATGAGTATTATTTTTTCTTATCTCACCAAGTTCAAAGCGTGAAAGGAAGATCTTCCATACAGCATGTGTGAAATCATTGCTGGATGCTCGTGTGCTAGAAAAGCTGCGTATGAGCTGCAAGCTCCTGCGCGCAAGGCTCGGGCGTGCAGCCATGGCGGTTGCAGAAATTGCAACCTAGATAAAAAAAATTCCTTCTGTTTGCCAGAGCAGTTAGAAATGCACTATCGCCTGCTCCGGAGGAAATATCGGAGTCGAGAGCGTGGGGAATTCCCCCGCTCGTGAACGCGGTGTTGCTGGAGCTGTATCGGCGATGATGCCGAGATTCAGCACAACAAATAATTAGAGATACTCTGTAGGACTGCCGCATCTTTATCGCACGCCCAGCCGTGGCGATAACAACAAAGAACACTCCTGATTCAAAGGACCATGCGACTTCGTCTGGTTTCTACCATACATTGAATTGTTAAGGAACTGGAAACGGCGCCATTCATACATTAGTCCTAGAAGTATTGACCAGAAATCTATTCTTGCGATGATGTCTCAATGCCATGTAGACTCATCAGGTTATCTACCATTGTTGATAGAATGGGGATATCTAGTTGCGCTGAGTTGCGAAAATTTCATCCACTTTTTCCACCTGGCGCGATGAGTCTGGAGTAGGCTGTCCGGTCACGCTCAGAAATCGGACTATATACAAGAATTGAAGGGGATGTTTCATTAAAAATCGACAGATGAGTATAGTCGATGACTTGAGAACACAGTACTGGCTCCAGAGGTACACAGCCCTGGATGCTAATTACGTCGCCTGTGATTCCTCAACATCTCGTCGAAATGCTTCGAAAAGTCAGCAGCGAGTCCTATGCATTGGAAAAGTTCAGAAGCTAGCTTACTTGTTTTTGCTCTGTCGCTAATTTACCATGGGTATCCTGCAATCATCAATTAGGGTACAGTCCCACGCAGTTATGGGTCAACTTACGCTGATGATGGTCAGAATTAGAGAGTAGTTATTGAAGAGGAATCGCTCTCTCTTCTTAGCATCTCCACTGCTTCTGCTTAATTTTGTCAAGAGAGAATCGAATTCGGCGGTAAGTCGTGCGAGGCTGTTTGATACAGGTTCGTCATCGCCAGCTTCACTGCTCAGAGTCAATATGCCATGTAGAAGCTGCCCGAACCGTTGAGTCAGAAAGTGTGGCGCTGACGACTGTTTGGAGTCGTCGCCTCCTGCCAGCGTCAAGGCAGACATTGCACCTCGGGTGGTGTTTGATGCCACGCGCTTGAGCGATTCGCATTGAACGTCCATTATCACCTGAAACCGCGGCCAAAGCTGCATGTTGATGCCGTTGACATAGGAGTCAGCTACCGGAACTTTACGTCTCTGTAATTCAAAGGCCGCGTGCTGGTTCAAGCGCACACAGATCAACACACCGAGGCAATCGTGTGTGTTCTCGATCAGTTGCTTTGTCAGACCTTGCCCAAGTGCAAAAACGGGCTCAAAAACTTCGAGGGCCTTGTGAGAGATTTGGTGGAAAGACATGGTCGAAAACATTTCCGTCATGAAAGAGTACTCAGCCGAAACGTTGTCTACTAAAGCAAGATTGAAGTTCCTGAAAGGAACTTCTATTCCATGAAAAGAATGGTCTTCCTCAGCGACGTAGGACGATATCGCCACATGGCTGCTGGTTCGAAGAATGTCAATTCTCCGGCCCAGTGAAAACGGATCGTGTGATACAGCAGCTGCCCGGCCACCAGGGATAACGTGTCCTATCATATGGTGTCAGCAGGAATACTGAATGATCAAACCCCACCCGCTTGTATAAGCTTACCTGATCTTTGTGACGAGGGTTCCCCTCCTAGAATTTCGTTGCGATCACTGGGATACAGCTTGATCTTTTCAAGTGCTTGAAGGTAGCGAGTAAAATTCGAATGGTAATACCACCGCATTGTGTTGATGTATGCCTGTGTGATCTCCCCGGTCAGTGTTGGGTGAGCTCTCCAGATGTAGCTGTACAAGTCCTTGAATTTGACTAGACGCTGTTGCTGGATGATCTGCGCATTAATATTTGGAGACCGAAGAGCTTTGATTTGGGCCACAAGGTAGTCGCGGATTCTCTCAACAGCCTGCAAGATTCGTCAGGGTTGTTCTTGTTGCAAATTCAGGGTTAACCTACTTTGTTCTTGATGTCAGTCAACAGTGGTCGCACGTCCTCTATCGCCTTGGTGCTATTAGAACTGGAAGCTTTCGCCTCTATACTAGCTGATCGTGTCTCTATCTCATTCAGAGCCTTTATCCAGTTCTCGTCAATGGGAGCCTCGGAAATCAATCGCACGGCCTTTGGTGAAATACTGATCTCTTCCACGGCCGGGCCAAGAAGGCGTTCGACGTTTCGTCTGTTCTCCAACATTGCATTCAATTGCACGGACCGAGATTGAAGTGTTTCAATTTCGGCTGAAACCGCCCCAAGTTCACTCTGAAAGTCATTCAAATACAATTCGACGGACTTCGACACATCGTCGCAACCCTGACGAAGTATTAACCATATGTGGAAAGAAATCTACTGGGAGATGACCTTACTGTGATAGCTGTGTGTAAATCCTGGAATTTGTCCCGTTCTTTCTCAACTACGGTCCAAATTAGCAGGCTGGTCAAACCAGAACAATTGAATTGAAGACGAGCGCACATTGCTGGATCGCTTCAACGCCGACATCGCTTTGTAATATCCTCCTTGGTTCGTCCACCTTGGCGACGAATTCTTGAAGGCTGAGGTCTCCAAAATCGATGTCCTCTACAAACTGCGTGGGTTTCGTGTCAGCGAGAGATGCTGGATGCGAGACATTCGTATCCGGAACGTCGCCCGTCTTCTTCCCAAGAATATTGTTTAAAACGTCAAGTGGATCGGGGACATCGGCAGGACGAGATTTTGCAGAGTCATGTTTGAGGGTCAATCCATTGGTGCCGCGTGCAGTGCCAGGGAGAGACGTGGTGGAATCGCTCGGTGTCAGTAAAACAGACAATGATGAGGGCTGCGTGCTAATTCCAGGACGGTTGGCTTGAGGACCAGGAGAAAGATTGGACTGTTTTCGCGGAGCCGGAGAGTAACTGCGATTATTGAACGCAGTGCCTGAGGGAGTAGAATGGCCGGAAATGCGGTCGAGCCACATCCTGAGCGGCCAGCACGGAGACGCGTGCCGGTATAGGTCTATTCACAGGCGGCATTGAGAAACAAAAGAGCGACCGTTGTCCATGAAAGCGGAGCCTGTTTCCTATGACAGACTACCACCGCCAGACAAAGAATGAATGGGGAACGACAGCGGTTCGAACGCTGGAGACGAGTTTGTATGCAGTCGGAGGTTCTCCAGGAGCTCCAGATAGTTGATGTTGATAACGGTACGGAAAGGCCAACAGACCAGCAGCGCAGAGAGTTGTTCCGGCGCTAAACCACTTTCGGGCTGTAGCGACCCGAGACCCCGCCACAACAAAACTGCCTTTTTTCTGCTTTAATTATTGATCCATTTTAGAAACGCTTTCTTCTCCCCCCGTCGATTTCTTCTGTCTCCTCACCTCACCAGCTTTTTTTCTCCCTGCTGTCGTCGTTTTTTTACTTCGTCCTTCTCTTCATCAATCTCTAGACGTCCAAGTCAGTCTCCTTCAGACACATCCACAATGGCCGAAGAGGTACGAACTGTCATTTTCCCCAGTCTCTTCCTCGCTTTTTTTCGTTTTGCAATTTTCTGCGCTGCTGGGCTCGTGCAGCCCCGCATCTTGATCCCCTCTTCTGCATCTCTGTGCAGCAGAGCAGACAGACCCTGTCTATGGAGATTCCAAAAGGTCTTGTTGTCTTCTCATCAGATATACTGACTGTCTTTCTCTACAGCATGATGTTACCTTCGAGTCTGCCGACGCTGGTGCGTCCGCGACCTACCCTATGCAGTGCTCTGCCCTGAGAAAGAACGGTCACGTTGTCATCAAGGGTCGCCCCTGCAAGATCGTCGAGATGTCCACCTCCAAGACTGGCAAGCACGGTCACGCCAAGGTTCACATCGTCGCCATCGATATCTTCACTGGCAAGAAGCTTGAGGATCTTTCTCCCTCCACCCACAACATGGATGTCCCCGTCGTCTCCCGCAAGGAATACCAGCTCGTAAGTAGTGTCGAGAATGAACCCGTGGGTTGGCCAATGGCCTTTCACTAACATATATCCCAGCTTGATGTCTCCGAGGACGGTTACCTCTCCCTCATGGACGACAATGGTAGCACCAAGGACGATGTCAAGGTCCCCGAGGGTGAACTTGGCGAGAGAATCAAGAAGATGTTCCACGAGGAGGGCAAGGACTGTAGTACGTACAACCAAACCCGGCAGAGATACGTTGACGCGGCTGGAATTGAATATTTACTGACTGAAAATTGCAGACGTTGTTATCTTGACTGCCATGGGTGAGGAGGCTTGCATGGAAGTTAAGGAGGCTCCCCAGAGCAAATAAGCTGTCTTGGCTTACATTTTCTGGACTTTCCATATTGTTCTGCCGATCTTGTGACTCAAAGGCCTTCCCCATCATCGAGTCCTCGTTAACATTTTTGGGCAAATCGCGACATGCTCGTTGTTTGACTCGTGTCTGTCTGTCAGTGTAGCCTTGGATGTGGGCTGAACTGGCTAGAGAATTGCCTTTGTTGCAGCGTAAAAATGATCTGTCAGAGGAACCATTCAGAGTTCAGCGCTTTCACGATAGTTTGACGAACAAATAAAATTCACTGAATTTGAAGGACACTTGATACGAGCTCCTGGTTCTCAGCATCATCCGTCTTTTGATATCTTACGCTACTATCAATGTAGATTTCTTGTTCTAACCCTGTTTCTGTCGACTCGCCCCAGCTCAATCTTGATCACTATGAAGCAACGGATAAATCGATCAAGTCGATCAGGAACCTATCTTAAAGTGCTGGACAGTAGACCAAGATCATGTTATCTCTATGCCAGTAATATAGTTCAAAAGGTCGTTGTGTGGTGGCGAAAGGTGCATCCGTGGTATGTTTGGGTTAGACAACAAAAATCCTTTCCAGTACCCACCCGAGTCACAGATGATTGATGTACAACTACCCGCTGCCAAGCAGTATTGAATATGATCAACTACGCCCTGTATGGAGTATATCACCCGCGGGGTCTGTGGGCAAGAAGGATGTCGCGAGACGCGGTATTATCTCGATAATGGACTCTGGTTCTGTAGGCGGGGTCATTTGCAGGAGGTACGAAGAGAAACATCACCACCATACCGGGGATACGCAACGACGAAGTCTCCAAAAGCATACTCACTCATGATCTTTGTTTCATCCATATAGGGCCGGCAAGTCGAGGAAGACCCTGAAGACTTTGGAACTCAAGGGAGGAAAAATAGGTTGAAGAAGGTCGTCGCTGAAAAGACGCAAAGAAGTGAGCCCGCCTATAACTCCGATTCATCTAACGCGCCAGAATTGCTGACCATCTCTCGCAGCATATCGTGGCCGGCAAGCACATACTCTCTTCTTGCAAGTGTACCAGTTGATTCTCTGGAAGCAATGCTATGCACTCACTCGCGGGAAAGGGTTTCCATCGCAATTGGAGGTATGACTACTTCGATCTAAGAAATAAGACCGCTCCCAGCTGATGTATTTAAAGAATGTCGTTCGCGATCTTTGGGCTCTTCGTCTCGAAACCTTCTCAGGGAAGATAATCGATGCTGCCGATGGCGATGAGCAACCGGAAATTTTCAGCTCTCAGCCAACAGATGCTTTTGAGGCACATGAGAATGACGAGCCCAGTAGAAGAAAACCCGAGTGGCCGCGTTTGATAGATTCCATAGCCCTCTGTTACTTGGGAGCTCTGCTTCTGAGGCTACCTGTTGGCGTTGGAGATTTTCATCGGTATTCTCCCAGCTCCTAATATCAATTGTCACCAGTACATATGTGCGAAATAAGATCTGACCCTGTGTGCTCTCAGGATGATTATGCGGGAAGAAGTTCCATTTATTCGAATTGTCAGATCAATACCACGCGACATGAGGGATAGACTCCCTCAAGAGTATATCGAACTGATCGAAACCCAAGTAAGGCCCAGTTCTCATACTGCGTTCCATATCCCAATATCATTCTAGCTGACGGAAGCAAAAGAGTATACCAAAATCTGAGCACCTGCACAAAGCCTCATTAGAACTAGCACTTCTTTATAACCGCGATTTCGGGGTCTCATTTCCACCTTTGAACACCCCGCTTATACTATTCGATTATATCAAGCGTCTAGCGCTACCTGGTGAGAGTCTCTCATTGTCTACACAGTAAATGCATCTGCTAATGAGCCCTTGAAGTTGAGATATATCCTGCCGTCAAAAACTTACAGGAGCTTGTCGGCTTCACATTTACTTTTCCAGCAAGCATCAAGGGCAAACGAAGACATCTTGACCTCCCAGAAGTGCAATTGGTCGCTCTCATTGTGGTTGCTACGAAGCTGTTTTTCCCATTTGATAACATCAAAAGATACCCAACGTCCCTCAAGGAGCCCGCAGCACAAGTCCTCGACTGGAACCTTTGGGCTCAGGCCCAAAGACAATTCGACAACAGAGACACATCGGGAGGAAGGATTGGCAAGGGGAAGGAAATCCTGGTTAGTGAGAAGGATGTCTTTGAGATGACACCCAGTCAGCTGGATGAATACATGGATTGGTACGAAAACAGTTGGGTCGACCACAGCAAAGGTACGAAATACTGAACACCGCAGACTTTATTTGCATTCAATGCTAACTTAACTTCTTTCAACAGCGTCTACTCGATTTGCAGATTTGTTTCCTACAAGCCGGACCACGACTGAGAGCCAACCTGCGGCTCCCTCTTCGACCAAAGACGAGGATGAAGCGATCATTGCGAAACTACACGGCGTGATGAGCCAGTTGAAACCGAGAAGAGCCATCTCGGACGAAAGTGCCTCGAATTTCGAGAATGATATTCCTCGCCCAGGTTCGTTCTACCAGCGGTACCGAACTGTATCTGATCTACCAGAGAATGCACGGTCATTCTACGACGCGGCAGCAAAATTGGCAGGAATTACTCTGCCTATGCTAGTTCGGGCTGTGTTTCAGACGGAATTCAAAATGGGGAGGTGGCAGGAAGACAGGAGGCGAATGGAGTATCATGGGGAATTCTCTGATACGGATTTTTTGATAAATGCAAGTGATGAAGAGATGGAAGAAATAGAGGAGCACGGTCCATCTGAATAGGTAGTCGAAGTTCTGAAGATCTCAATACCACAATCTGCAGGATCTTTGCACAACAGGTTTACCGGGTAGTCATAAATACAAAGGAAATATCCAGTAGCATCGCCTGTATCTTCATATCCATATAGATCTCCCTCATTCTTATGGAAGAGCAATAAAGGTTGTCTGTTGTCTCAATCAAAAAGCAAGCAAAGTGGCTGGATTAAAGTGCATTGCATAGAAAACAGCACCAACAATACTACGACTTAGCATAGCCAGTCCACATTTCATAGAAGAGGAAGATGTGGTGAGAACAATCTCATGGTCTCAGCCTAAAGTTCCCGCCGTTATGCCGAAAGCGGTATGTAAGTAGGGTTTAGGGTATCACCAAATCGGTCCACCCTTGCCCAGGTGCTAAGCGAGAAATCCTCAAATTGTCATCGCCTCCTACGACCGAACTTCGCCAGCATCAACGAAAATCGCAACCAGTATGTTTGATAGAGCCCTAAAGCCCTTTACGGCCACTATTTTGCATGGAGATCCAAGAGCTAACATATTTTTGTTAATTTTCGCAGTGCAGATGTAGGTTTTGATTCCTGATCTCGGTCCCAGTCAACCAACGCGACGTTATCCCCCATCGTCATATCTTCATAGCCTTTATCATACGAGAACGTCGCATATCGTCAAGAGAACATTTGCGCTGACACGATATGTTATTTGCGTTATAGCTTCGTCAAGACCCTGACGGGTAAGACCATTACCCTCGACGTTGAGTCGAGCGACACCATCGACAACGTCAAGGCCAAGATCCAGGACAAGGAGGGCATTCCCCCAGACCAGCAGCGTTTGATCTTCGCCGGAAAACAGCTCGAGGATGGCCGCACTCTGAGCGACTACAACATCCAGAAGGTACGGAGGGTTCCCTTGAGTTAGTTGGATATATCGGCCGGAATGGAGGAATGCGCGACGCACGACGACTTACCCGTGCATGGCGGGTCTCCCGGAGACCGATCCTGCCGGCCAACTCGATGTCATCGAAAACGATTTACCGGCTGCTGTTGTTTTTCTTGACTAGAATGTGGTGGCTGACGATATCGCTTCAACCCGAATAGGAGTCCACTCTCCACCTCGTCCTCCGTCTCCGTGGTGGTATCATTGAACCCTCCCTCAAGGCCCTCGCCTCCAAGTACAACTGCGAGAAGTCTATTTGCCGCAAGTGCTATGTACGTTTAGGCCTCGGATTTAGCTACAATCGTTTGATCAATCTTCGCTCGTCTGAAAATCACTCAAATATTAATGTCTCATTCACTGACTCCGGAAATCCGATTTAGGCCCGTCTCCCCCCACGTGCCACCAACTGCCGCAAGAGGAAGTGCGGTCACAGCAACCAGCTCCGCCCTAAGAAGAAGCTGAAATAAACGATTATTTTCTTTTTACGGTTCTATGCGTTGTGGTGTGACCTTGGGGCCTGTGAATGGATTGCAGCACAGGGAGGTTAAAAGGCGTTGGAATCATGAAGCACTATGGCCGAAGTCAAATGTTTTTAATTGACTCCTCTCGGATGAAGTTGCAATCAATAACAAATTCAATGTGTAAAATTTCAAATTATGAGGCGCTCCCTTTTCCTATTGCGTCATGATAGATACAGATACAGAAGACGAAGACAGCCTACACGTTCGAAACGAGATGCGATATGCTACCAGAGCAGAAGAAAACAGCAAAACCTCTACCGAATCCAAGACGAAGACCTTTCAAACGTGGGCCTGAACAACGCTGGACTAGCCTCTTACATACTAAACATCAGCCGCCGCTTGTCATCATCGTCATCGTCATCATGCTTGTTCTTCTTGGAAACGGGGCTTCCGTGGCTATAACCGTCAATCCGAAAGTATTAGTAAACCAATCCGCATTGAAGGAAACCATCAAGGAAGGTATCGATGCACGGGGAAACTTACGCGAAGAAAAGGACCTTTATAGCAATAGCCAAGCCCGCATGCAACACAACGACAAGGATCAAAAGAATCCTGCTCGTCTTCGCGTCCGTGGCGCTGAGGACAGGATACAAATTGCGCAAAAGGAAGAAAACCGTCCAGCTGAACCCAACTCCAACGAGGGCCCAGTTCAGCGCAGTCAGCGGACTCCAGCTCACGAGCGCGACCCCGATCCAGACCAGATTCGCATAGCCGTACAAAGCCCAGCACTCTATCAAGTCCGCCGTGGTGCTACCGAACCACCGCAGCGCAGCCCAGAGCACAATGGGTAGAATACCCGTGTATCCATAGATCAAGCCTGCAGCGCCCGACAACAGCGTGAAGTCGTATTCGAAATGCTTCTCGTCATTATTTGACAGATACTGCGAGATAGTACCAGTAAGGAACAGAATAACGACCACAGTGGTTGCGATCCAGAACGGGCCGTACAGGTCGGCGTTGCCTTCGAGAACATCCAGGAAGTTGCTCCGTGGGTATAGTGCCGCTACGCATCGTCGGAGGACCTCGTTCGTATCCACGTCGAAGTATTGTGAATAGTAGTGGATTGACCACCAGCGGTGCTTGGAGTTGTTATTACCTCCTCCGGATGGTCTGTCACGGCCGCGGGAGGAACTTCCGCCGAGGAAAGGCGTTGAGTCGGGCTGCACTTTGGCACTTCGTTGATCGTTTTCAAAGTCTATGAGGCCGTGGAGATACCTATCAGTCAATGTGCCGAGAGAAAGTATATGAAATATATGAACGCTGTAATCGATTTAGTAAGACAAAGACGTACTGGACGGGTGAAATTCGAGATCCTCTTGAAGGTCAGTGTGCCCGAGGTCGCCCTGAGATGCGAGTTAGATGCAATTGTGAGATCGTCGCAATTGAAAATTCGCCCTACCTCTGCATCCACATCTACTACCACATCATAGCCCTGGTTCGCCATGTTTGCGTTTGTGTTTGTTGAAATCAATGGAACCCCGGATAACTTGAAGGTGGTTGAGTTGCCGAAGTACACATAAGCTGCCTGCGGGTCAGAGCCACGCACCAGCCACTCCCGTAAGTGCTCTGCACAGCCCGAGCTTTGCGTATCTACGGAGTAAGTGGAGGAGAACATTTGCGAAGTCAGCCAATATTGTTGCTTTTCTTCAATGGTGTATCTATTCTACATTTTTGTGTATATCATAAGATTCTCCAGCTGGCATAGAGTACATCAAAATGGAGGATTTAATCCAACTGACGTGTGTCCAGCACCACGTTTTTGATGCCAAAATTTAGTCCTGACTGTAGAACGCCGCTTTAAGCCTACTGAAATAAGACCACATCGAAGTGTCGATGCCTTTCTTCCGTATCCAAAATGACACGACACCGACGAGGAGGGCGAGAGCCACAGAGCTGACGGTTCGTCTATGCTTCCACAATATACTCGAAGCCTTCTGTCTTAACTCTTCACGGCGCAGTTGCCGCGTCTGTTGCTCAAAGAGCTTCACTGCATCTTCTGCTGTTTGTCCTGCAAAGATATCCCGAGAAGTTTTCAGTACACTGCAGTTGGGAATCTGCTTCCAAGCACCTCTTGGCAATGATTCAGGCGGATGGTCTTTGAAAAGCTGGAGAGCGCCCGAGATCAAGCCTTCAAGGTCAAGCGGATTCGGAAGCTTTGATAGGGTAAAATGCAGCATTTCCGGTTCATCTTCGGGTATATCTAAGAGCTCCTTTTTGCGCGAGAGAATAATCGCTGCAAATAAATAGATTGAGACGACAGGCTCGTGGGCGAGCAGAAAATCGAATAGCCGAGCAATATCGCTATACTCCTGGATATCGTGCGCATATAACGTGAGAGTGGAAGCAAGAGCAAAGAACGGTCTGATACCGGAAAGATGATGGCGTAGCCGTGGGTCGGCTCTTTCAATTATTGCCGGAATCAACTGGAGGTGTTTCAATGCTGGAGAGAGGGACGGGAGCATGTAATCTCTTATCCGGAAGAGAGAGACCTGAGCAAAGGCTGGAGCAGCCTGCTGTTGACCAAGCACCAAGAGCAGAACCTGGGCAATGTCATGATACCCTTGGAAATAGCATAGCATGGGATATTTCCGGAGAAGGTGCGTGATAAGATTTGACAGCTCCTTCTTCTTCGTGGAGAGCTCCTCGTCAGTGCCTGAAGCCTTCCAGGTCAGTTCGGCGAGACTTCATTCCTTTGGAGTTACCACAAAAAGTCTACCGACCTTCAGGGTAATATACGAATGACCGATTCACATCCAACTGAACTTGGTCCTCATCTGCATGTCGCGGCAAGTCATGCCAGCTCGCAGTCTGTTCACCTGCCTTCTCACGGTCGGATTGCAGGAGAATAGGCCCTAGATAACTTCCGTCAGACATGCTAAAATCATCTGCATATAAATAGGAAGCTTACAAGCTAATCTGCGAAGTTCCTCTTGCAGTAACCCGCCCTCTGAAGTAGCATACTGAACCAGAGCATCTAGATCGCGCAAGTCACAAGCACGACGGATAGCATCTGCCTTCTGTGACACGGCGTCAGAACGTCCGTCTGACTTCGACATGTTCATCGGGCGATCTTCATCTAAAGACGGAGGAATATTCGCTGAGGCTGTTAGATCACTGGTGCGTCCCGAGTTGTACAGAGAGCTTCCGCTGGATGGGTCGATTATAAGAATCCACAGGTGGAGACCGAAACCTGAATCTCATCAGGTAGGAGTTGTCCCAGTTCTCGAAGAGAGAAGAGTCGATGAAGTTGGAATCAGAAAGTAAACAGTTCGCTTTTGGGCAGTGAACAGTTGTTGTGTGGATTTGCTGTGTTATTCTATGTAATCCGGGATGGAAGCTACTGAGTACGTTGGTACGCAATCAATGATCGACTCCTTTTTGAGGGCGTATATCTTTCTCGAAAATCCCAAGGCCCAGGCTGTACTCAATGACTCCAATAACGTGGATGGGTGTTATCAAAACTTCAACAGAAAATCTCATTCAAATGAGCAGCGAAGTCTGGATAACTTGGGGAGGTTTGAAGCTGCTGTTCTTTAATGGCCTCAGGCATCAAAGGCACTCGTTGCATATCCCGTGATATCCTCTATCAAAGACCCGGTTGCGACCAACCTGGCCCACTACTGATAGTCAACAACTCCAAAAAAGGCACCCAGCCAATATCCTGAACGCAGTTATTTTGATGCTTCTAGAGCTACCAAGAAGGCTCACTGGCTGAAATTTCAAGGTCGAGAACCTCAACTATATAATGCTCTAGAAGTGCTGGAGGACCGTTGTGGTGTCAGATAGTCTACAAGGTTCATCTTCCTCTCGGACTGCAAACCCCAATATCAATTCTGCCTCCCCGCAAGTTGCAGCAATTTCAGAAGAAATTGGAGGGAAAAGAAGGCAAATTTTCCAAGATACTTTATTCTGATTGAGCCTTACTCAGTCATGGAGAAAGTATGAGGTACGGCAGCGGGATGATTCTCTCTGCCATCGGTATATAGTTTACCAGGCTTTGATTCTGTTTCATACCGAAAGATTGACTGTAAGTCCACACTTTACCTCTATTTCATTATGCAAATGAAAAACATTCTGCAAATACTTATTGTTTTGAAAGGCCTACTTTGGATGCAGCCATCTATCTGCACTCTCAATCTGATCTGGCCTCGACTGACTCCAACCAGCTCTCCATGGAAATGGAGTGTAAAGGAAACTTTCAGATTCTATCTTTCCTTATATGAACATTTACCCTTGCAAGGTATTGAATTTCTCAAGAACTTTCATTTCCAGACTTTCTACAGGAGTCTGCATGAGGAACTATTTATGAACATTTTTTAAGCATAAAGAATGAGGACTGCCCTACCGTTGTTCTGAGTTTCCAAGTCGTTGGAACCAATAATCTTCTGATCTGATCGCTTGTTGCAGCTGGGCCCCTCAGTGGCCCCTCCTTATCTCTCTGGTTACACATCAAAGCGTTGGCATATTCTAGGGTGCCTGACTGTGATGTGGATGAATGAAACGCTACCTACAGGACCCTTGAGTGAAACTGTCAATCTCGACTTTACCATGTGCAATCTGTTGCACAATAAATCTTGTTTTTGCTCTCTCTGACAAGGCCTGTTTCAATCGAAAAAAAATTTTATTCCTTCCAGTTGCCTGCTTTTTAAAATTGTGTCTCGACCGCTTATGTGTATCGACCTGTGATTTGCTTGGTCTCGGAAAAGGAAGGCAGATGGATACAGCGCAGGAACCCTGGCCAAGCAGGCCAAGATATGGCCTCATGTCACAGGCTGTGATACCGAGTCCGACTATTCAGTGGGTGTTACCTGCGCGTCTGAGACATCGACTCCGGAACGACGTTGTGTTTGTGGGCGAGAGATGTCTGCAAGTCAAGGAAGCCGTATCAGGAATTTACCTTGACGACGTAACAATCAAGTCCGATTTCGATTCCAACATAATGGCAGCAAAGGTTATCAACGTGGGCACCGAATTGCCTTGGGAGACCCAGATGAAGCTGGGAGCTGGCAATGCATCCATACCTGCCAGTCAAGAGTCCCATGACGAGTTGCCGCCGCAGATACTAGTTCTTGCTTTAGCATCGAAAGAGTTGGTTTTCCTCTACTGTCTTGGGGAGTCAAACATTCAGTTCGTCCACTTTAGCCGACCGCTGCCCTCTGATGTCAGCGCCTTCGAAAGATTCGGCCGACACATCGCAGTTGACCCAAGGTAAGTCATTTACATAAGGGATGAACTTGTGATATGTCTCCCTCAGACTCGTTTTGGCGAACAGCATCTTAATGCGCTTTGATAGGTCTCGCGCAATAGCAGTTGCTGCGTCAAGCGACTACTTCGGTATTTTTATGTTGAGGCAGCCACGTGTGCTCCAGTCACAAATGGCTCGTAAGCAGCTGGATCCAATATCAGCGGTATTTTTATGACCATTACCCTACATGTGGGAGTCTTACTGACATTTGACTCCAACAGGAGCGTTTCTTTCGCGTTGACGGTGACATCTTGTGCATGGAGTTCCTATATCCGAAAGCGGAAGATGATGACAGGATAACACTGCTTCTTCTGGTGTGCAGGGATCAAACTACGCACGCTATGTGTTATGACTGGGATGCAAATCAATCGTTGTGGCATATGACACCAAAAGTGCTCGCAAGACAACTCCCTCTCGAGGACAGGCTACCTACCCTAGTAGCTCCGCTGACCAAAGCGTGTTCCTTCATGCTTGTGAGCACTACATCAATTGCCGTGTACAAAAATATACTGGACGTCAGGAAACAGCCCAATAGATATCCCCTTCCTGTGCACGACCAGGAATCCCAACGTTCTCCTCTATGGACTCAATGGGCCAGGCCCTATCGCAACTGGCTGTACAACCAGAAACATGACGATATCTACTTATGCCGCGAGGACGGTAAACTCTTTTACTTTGAGATTGGTAGTGAGGGTGAAATTCAGCTTCAAACCTTCCTGGGCCAACTTTGCTGTGATGTCGATGCTGCTTTTACCGTTCTTGACGTCGGCTTCGAAGGTGGTGACCTGCTTCTGGCAGCAGGGAACATGGGAGATGGTGGGCTATTCATTCAAAAAGCGAGAGACCATCCAAGATGTGTTCAAAAATTCTCGAATTGGGCGCCAGTCACAGATTCAGTTATAGTTCGTGCTTCAGAGCAGATCTCTGAAACACAAACTTCCCGTATGTCTATCGATCGGTTATTTGTCTGTTCTGGGCCCACAATCGGATCTGGTGCGGTAGTCGAACTTCGACGAGGAATAGAGGCTCAGATTGGCTTGGTCCTCTCATTGGACGAGCTTTCCAGCGCCCGAGAACTATGGGCCTTGAGAGACCCTGTGTTTGGAGGTGTTCATATTCTAGTATCTGATCCCGTGTCTTCTTTACTCCTTTATCTTCCCTCCGAAGATGGAGAGGATGTCTCCGCCATTGATGAAGCAAATTCAGGACTGAGCATGTCCAGCCAGACGTTGGCGGCAGGTTGTGCTCCTACTGGTGCCATTGTGCAGGTAACCAGGAGAGCGATACATATCGGTGGTACTCACGAGTCCATTTCCAGATTTTCCTTCGAATACGATCTTCATCAAACGGTGGTAGCAGCAGCTATCGACTCTTCCGCATCGGTGATCGTTATGGCGGTCAGGACACTTCAGGGTGTTCATCTCCATCTCGCGAGAGTGGTTTCGTCTGGAGCCCAATTCGGAATAACTGGTGTTGGAGAGCCAGTCAGTGTCGACGCTGAGCCTGTCTCTCTCGCCATTGAAGAATTTGATTTAACTTCATTCATTTTCGTGGGAACGTCCAACGGAAAACTACTAGTATATCGCATCGACGAAGATGCTATCCGCTATTTGTCCACTTATTCTGTCGAACTAACGGAAAGAGAAGATCTCTCGGCGGCGATCGAAACTATTGCAAGAATCAGCACGGTCACAGGCAGATCGACACCCCGATCGACTCTGTTCTGTGGCCTGCGATGTGGTGCTTTGGCTCCTTTTGAAGTCCATTATCGCAGCAGTGATACTGCATCCCCAATCGGTAAGAGCAGTCCTACGGTCGAAATCAAAGTGTCACAGAACTATTGTTAACTTTCGCTGTCTGCAGACCTAAAACCTATATTGCCGAAATTCCTGGGTGGCACTTCTGTCCGGTTGCTTAGCAAGAGGGACTTCGCCCTTGCGACCTGCGGTGAACAATTCTGGCACCTGTCACATTCCCAGGATGATGACTCCTCATTCTACTCCCTCGAACGCGTTTGGATTACCGACCAAAACAATGTAAGCCTGAACGCTCTCTGAACGCTTTCAGTAATTGACTTTATGACAGTCTGCCTATTACCAGAAGAGCATTGACGTTTTCACTCTTCTCAATGTTCTTCCGAACTCGCACCTCGACACTTTGTCTGGGTCACTGTTTTGTATTACAGAAGGACAGCTTTGCATCTGCACGCTAGGTCACGATGTGCGGACAGTCCCTCGAAAGATTGGCTTGCCGGGCAGTGCCAGCAAGCTTGCTTATTCCAAGCATCTCAAGAGTCTAATTGTTGCATATGTAACTACTGAGTTCGACTCAAGTTCGAACCCCGTCAGGCGTTATACGCGCCCGACCATTGAATTTGTGGATCCCGATGCACAAGTGCCACAAATCGAGCCAGTGCCTTTCTCGGCGAGAGAAGGCCAGGTCTTCCAAGGGTGGAGGCCTCATGGAGCAGCAGGAGAAAAGATTACATGCATCTTGGAGTGGACCCCTCGAAGAGGTGACGAGCAATACCATTTCATTGTAATCGGCACCTCGCGCAAGCATCAGGAAGGACATCCTCGAGGTCGAGTGATCTTTCTGCTGGCCTCCCGCGATACGGTGGGTTCATCGCGAATTGAATGCTCTGTCAAGCATATCCACAAGTTTGAAAATCCGGTGTATACCATTGCACCATTCGGTGCCTCGACTCTGATGGTGGCCACTGGATACGAAATTGTTCCACTGGAAAACAAACTTTCGGATATAAGGTTCGGACGGGCAGCGCGATACACGCTTCTATCCCCGGCTCTTTCCATCACGGTGCACGAGCCATATATGTATGTCTCGACGGCAAGGGAGTCGTTGATAGTGTTGAAGGTCGTGGATGACAGACTGGTTCTCCATGCGCATGACCGGGTTAAGCGTGAAGGCCTTTCGCATATCCATATGCCACGCTTTTCAATGAATATCAACGTTACGATCGCCACGAGCAAAGGCGGCACAGTCAGTCTGCTCACGGACGCGGGAGTCACAGACAGCGATAAGTTGTTACCGGTCGCGCTATGTGAGGCTCATCTTCCCCTGTCTGTGATGAAGCTTCACTATCCTGTGGTGGAGTCCAAATCCTACCAGACTCATCTGTATGGGACCACTGTAGATGGTACAGTTTACCGCTTCTTCATTGTCACCGAGGCAGAGACGCGCCTGTTTCGGTTCCTGCAAAACCTTGCACTGAGAGATCCCATTATTTGTCCGTTCACTCCGAAGAGGAAGAGACGGTATACCCTGGCGGATATTGAACCGTCGGAAGACAAGCCCTCCCAGATGCACATTGATGGCGATATACTTTACCGTTTAGTGAATCGTGGTGGGCTTCATTTACGGCGGATATTGGCTGCAGATGGCATGACCAATACCGGCACTCGAGATGCACCTTCAGGGAATCAAATCTTCCAGCGACTCCTGCAGTTGGTTGAGCCAATTTATTCGGGCTCATCAGACCCCGTTGGAGACGTGGTTAGACTTGTGAGGGGGTATCTCGGAGTTGGGGTTATAGATCAAGTGTCAACGTAGAATGGTTCGACTTGCCTCATATCTGGACTGACCGTATTTGTTCATTATCTTTGAGTGACACTCTCCAAATGGTTGCTTGATATTGTTCTACTCTGTCAAATGTATGTCCTGAGCGCACGTGCTGCTATTTGCGAGAAGAGAGCACAATTAAATCTTGAAAGGTACCCCGTTTATGATATAATTTCATTCTGTCAATAAGAAGGACAATAGATATACTCCGAAAGTATTTCGAGTAAAAGCTACGGTAACTCGAGCCTTCGTCGCGGTGGCAATCTATGGTGGTGGTACTCCATAGTTTGAGATCCGACCTTGGCCCGAATCCCCACCAACAAAAATGGCCCAAAATTCTCATCTTCATCCCTCTTCATTGTTTTCCGCCCCTCTGGATTCTACTCCAGGCTTGGAAACTTGTCAACCAACAAGGAGAGAAGAGACTCCTTCAGTTTCCATTCTCTGCCCTTCATTATTCTTCATTTCTCCGGGCAGATAGAAGAGCCTTCACTTGCCTTTTCTTTGCCACTTTATCTCACCAGCAGCGGACTGCCGCAGGTCGCAGACTGGCAACTTGGTTTCTATTTGTGGGCCTCCCGCATCATCGCACGGATAACATATTTTCGAATAAGAAAATCCGTTTCAGACGATTTCTACATTTCGCGCGGACTTTGAAAAGCAGCTGCGCCGAGTACTTCTCCAGCGGGGTATATTAAGCGCCCATACAGATTCGAAACCTATCGTCGTGAACCACTGCAACGTACAAGGAAGACCTTTACAAAAATGGCGCCAAAGAAGAAGGGAAACAAGAGACAGGAGGACGACTGGGAGGCGGAGTTGGGAGAGACTGCTCCCGGTGTGAACGGTCAGACTGAGGAGAAGCCCGCTCAGGAAACTCCCGCAGATGAGAGCGATGGTGGAATGGGCGGAGGTCTGCTCGCTGCGTTGCGGAAGAACAAGAACAAGAAGGCAAGGAAAGGGAAACTTACCAATGATTTTGTCGACGGTGAAGATCCTACGGCGGAGACAGGTGGTGCGGTCGATTTGGCCAGCAAACAGCCCCAAGAAGCTACGTTCGAGGACGAAGATGACGTCTTCTCCGGGAAGCCAAAGAAGGCTAACAAACAGGCTGCGAAGGAGCCGGAACCTAAGCAGGAGCCGGGAGAGGATGGTTTCCGCGTGAAGAGCAAGAAGGAGAAGGAGAGGGAGAAGAAGGAGAGGGAAAAGCAGCGTAAGAAGGAACAGGTGTGTTTGGATATGCAATCTGCGAATTCTACCAAAGCAAGGATGATGCAAGTACTAATCTCTATCTTCTCATTATTTTTTATAGGCTGCTAAGAAGAAGAGCGCTGCTCCTGCGGAGACCAAGGCTCAGCCGTCGAAGCCTGCTGTTGAGACTAAGGCAGAACCCACACCTGCTCCTGCTGCCCCAGCGCCAGAGCCTGCCGCCGGTGGCAAGAAAAAGAAAATACCTGCTCATCTGGCGGCTATTCAGAGGCAACAGGAGTTGCTCCGAAAGCAGCGTGAGGAGGAGGAACGTCGGCTTGCCGAGGAGAAGGCCGCAGAGGAAGAAAGAAAGCGACTTGAGGCCGAGGAAGAGAGAAAGAGAGAAGAGGCTCGGCAAAGAAGGAAGGAGAGAGAGAGGGAAAAGAAAGAGCAGCTGAGAAGAGAGGGCAAGCTTCTCACCAAGGCCCAGAAAGAGGCCCAACAACGTAATGAGCTGCGTATAAAACAAATGCTTGCTGCCGGTGTTGGCAAGGTTGCAGGTTTGGAGGAGCCTCAGACTGAGAAGAAGAAGCCTGTTTATGACAACAGAAGGAAGAAGGGTCCCAAGAAGCAAGAAGAAGATCTTGAAGCCGCTGCCGCTCGCGCTCAAGCACAACGTCAGGCTGAGGAAGAGAGACGGAAGAAGGAGGAAGAAGAGAAGGCCAAGGCGGAAGCGGAAGCTGCTGCCGCCGCCGCAGCTCCGGATGAAGATAGTGAGCTGGACGATTGGGAGAAGGCAGCTGATGCGGAAGATGTTAAGGACAGCTGGGACGCTCCCTCTGACGAAGAAGAAGACCAGACGAAGCCAAAGGAGGAGGAGAAGCCAACCGCAAACGGCACAACCAAACCACCTGAGGCGAAGCCCGCCGCCAAGGCCGTTGAAGAGGAAGAAGAATCCTCTGAGGAAGAATCGTCCGAGGAAGAGTCTGGCGAGGAGCAATCGGCTGCTAAGAGGGCCATAGCTCAGAAGAAGGCAGAGGCGGCTGAACGCAGAAGGAAGCAACACGAGGAAGCCTTGGCTGCTCGGTCGAAGGACAACCTGCGTTCTCCCATTTGTTGTATTCTTGGACACGTCGATACCGGAAAGACCAAGCTTTTGGACAAGATTCGACAGACCAACGTGCAGGAAGGCGAAGCAGGAGGTATTACCCAACAGATTGGTGCTACTTATTTCCCCGTGGATGCTTTGAAACAAAAGACCGCCGTGGTGAACAAGGATGGCAGCTTCGAGTTCAAGATTCCTGGCCTGTTGATCATCGATACCCCTGGTCACGAGTCGTTCTCCAACCTTCGATCCAGAGGCTCGTCTCTCTGCAACATCGCTATTCTGGTTGTGGATATCATGCACGGTCTTGAGCCCCAGACTTTGGAGTCCATGAGGCTGCTGCGTGAGCGCAGGACGCCCTTCATTGTCGCTTTGAATAAGATTGATCGTTTGTATGGCTGGAAGAAGATTGAAAACAACGGCTTCCAGGAGAGTTTGGCAATGCAAAACAAGGGCGTTCAGAATGAGTTCCGCACTCGTTTGGAGCAGACTAAACTCGCCTTTGCCGAGCAGGGTTTCAACTCCGAGCTCTATTATGAAAACAAGTCGATGGCTCGCAATGTCTCCCTTGTGCCCACTTCCGCTCACACTGGCGAGGGTATTCCCGACATGTTGAAGCTTCTGACGACGTTGACCCAGGAACGTATGACCAACTCGCTGATGTACTTGTCTGAGGTCGAATGTACTGTTCTCGAAGTTAAGGTTATTGAGGGCCTCGGCACCACCATCGATGTCATTCTTTCGAACGGTATCCTGCGCGAGGGAGACAGAATCGTCTTGTGTGGTCTAAACGGACCTATAGCAACAAATATTCGAGCATTGTTAACACCTGCACCTTTGAAGGAACTTCGTCTGAAGTCCCAATATGTCCACAATAAAGAAGTCAAGGCCGCACTTGGTGTTAAGATTGCGGCTAACGATCTTGAGCATGCCATTGCTGGTTCCCGACTGCTTGTCGTTGGTCCTGACGATGATGAGGAAGATCTTGAAGAAGAAGTTATGTCTGATCTGGAGAGTCTGTTGAGCAAGGTCTCTAAGGATCAGCGCGGTGTCAGCGTTCAGGCATCTACTCTTGGTTCACTGGAGGCACTGCTTGAGTTCTTGAGGGTCTCCAAGATCCCGGTTGCTAACATCTCTATCGGCCCCGTCTATAAGCGCGATGTTATGATGGCTGGAACGATGTTGGAAAAGGCCAAGGAATATGCCGTCATGCTCTGCTTCGATGTCAAGGTAGATAAAGAAGCACAGGCCTACGCCGACGAAGTTGGCGTCAAGATCTTCACCGCAGACATCATCTATCACCTCTTTGACGACTTTACGAAGCACATGGCAGAACTCACGGAGAAGAGAAAAGAGGAGAGCAAGATGCTCGCTGTCTTCCCTTGCGTCCTTAAGACGGTGGCAGTGTTCAACAAGAAGGATCCTATCGTCATTGGTGTTGACGTTCTTGAAGGCAGCCTTAAATTGCATACTCCCATTGCGGCAGTTAAGACTAATCCCGTGACGGGCGCTAAGGAGATCATCGACCTGGGCAGAGTGTAAGTCGATCCTTGCCAGTTTTCACTTGCTTGATGATACTAACACCATTTCAGATCGTCCATTGAGCGTGATCACAAACCCATCAACGTCTGCAAGAAAGGGCAGCCTTCCGTTGCCGTCAAGATTGAAGGCGCCAACCAGCCCATGTATGGCCGTCAGCTCGAAGACAAGGATACATTATACTCGCACATCTCTCGCGCCAGCATCGACACGCTCAAGGAATTCTACCGCTCGGACGTGTCGATGGAAGAGTGGGCTCTCATCAAGAAACTCAAGCCCGTGTTCGACATCCCTTAGATTGTTGCTCTCTAGGATAGAATTTTCAATGGAATAGAGGTCAAGGACCTTTGGCGAAACTAGTCGATGGCTCACAGTCTCAATTAGATAACCGTCTGAAAGAGACTTAAGGCATCAGTAACCCGCAAAAGGTTGTGTCCTGGGGATCATCAATATTTATCAATGGGAAAAGCATGGTGATGGTTTTGTAATTAAGATCACACAAAAGAGATCTTACTTGATGTTGTCATGATAATATCTATTTCTGTAGCAATATATGTCATGCATATATGTTCACTAATTTATTTCAATAAAGAAATTTTTTTTAGTTCTTGTCTAGTGACTGCATTCTGTCAAGCCATAAAAGAGTAATTATTATACATTTTGTAGATAACTCTTCCAAGTGCTAACTGATCATGTAGCTGATGTATGACTACTAGTATGCTAATACATACACATGTGGATGACATTAAATTTGACTGTTATTCTTGTACAAGGCCACTACATCATTGACAACACCCATCTATCGGTACAATAATCTATATAGACTTCCTTACGTTCTCCAAACCCTTCACTCATTCTCAGGTCCCTCCCACTTCTCGACCCTCCCTCCTTTATCCGCCCAATCCAACCAACTTCCCTCGTACACTCCAATCCGTGCCGGATCATAACCAGCCTGCACAGCCAACTGCGCAGCAGCACGCGCTCTCACGCCCGCCTTGCAGTAGAACACAATTGGGCTCTGCGCCGTCTTGTCAAATCCAGGCTTGGGGAATCCGAAACGAGTCTCGAACTCGTCAGGTGTGAGAAAGAGAGCGTCTGGTTGGGACGCGAGCGGGATGGAGACGGCAGTGGGGATGATGCCTGTCGAGGCGAGTTCTGCGGGTTCGCGCACGTCGATGAGGATAAGGTTGCCTTGCGGGCTGTGGGAGGGGGAGGTGGCGTTGGGTTCTTTGGGGAGGGACGTGTTGATCTATATGAAGAAGTTAGCATTTAGTTGCGTTTCACAACTCGGTATATATATATATAACAAGATCATGCGACTTGTTATTATTTTTTCCCTCTTGGGAAAGGGGATAAAAGGAGATTGATTGTGTATTGCGTACATCTTCGAATCCCCATTGTCTGAATTGCGGTGTCTCTCCACTCGTCTCCGAGGTTTTACCGCTATTGCATCGCAGACTCTGTTGTCGTAGCACAGATTTGTTGTACCGTAAATTTGAGTGCCATGCGCTACCGATTCTATCAGGCGTGGTACGTTTCAATCCGGAGGAACTGCATGTTGTTGTCGTCAAGGTTTTCCGCGCACCATCCACGATAGACGAACTGAGTCTTGCGCTGCGAGTCGAGACAGCGACAACACGTGAGGTGAGGATTGCGAGTGATCTCTGTGTAGGCATTGATGCAGCCATTGTAAACTTCTCTTTCTTGATCTGTCGTCCACTTCACTGGAGCTAGTTCAACCCGAATAATGGTGGGGATATCTTTGGGTGATGACGGTATGTGAGGTTTCTGACGGTGTCGCCACTGAGACTTCCCGCCAAAAAAAATCCAAGTCTTAAGGCTCCACCAGAGGGATACAAAGTCACCCGAATTACTCCGCGTAAGTGATTCGCAGAAGTATGATAGCTGCAAAGAGCTTCAAGGATAAAGCGGTAAGCCTATGATGAACTACTACTGCAGCATGCTTCGCCAAACGTGCAGGTGATGTCAGTGTCTGCCGTTATTGACCGCCTGCTGATTTCGGCGATATATCTCGTCTAAGAAATCAACTTGATCATCGCAGCAGGATTATTGAACAAGCATCATGTGTGGACTTCATTTGATGAAGCTATGTCTTCAGCTTTCACTTGACTGCCTCTCCCTCTCTCCGCCAGGGACTCATTTCTCATCGGAAAATATATTCTGGACTCTCATACGGCCTCTCCAATCTGGCATGGATGTGCCCGTTGTTAATGAGAAATAGAAGACTTCTCGGACACACCTTGATCCAACCATAATAAGTACGAGTCATATGGACCGCGTCTACTAACTGCAATTCTTGCCTGTTTACGGTAATAGCCTCACCAGAAGACTCATCATGACGCACATCAACAACTTTCACAATCTGCCTGCTGTCTCCTGTGGTTGCACTGCTTTAACCCAAGATCTTAACAAAGATGAATAGCGTTGCAATTATTATTACTTCCAAGGTACGTACATCTAGGAAAAAGGGCATGTCACTTCAGAGGAAGAAAAACAGAGAAAGCCCAACTGAGTGTTCTCAGCATGGGATGTGAGATCGATCCCACACAAGTCGCCCAAGTAAATCATACACACTCGTGAAAATCTTGATGCTCGGGTATATAGGCTCGCCGACAGGTCCGTTGATACATAAAGGAGCTGTAAGAATGAGCGATCCCGAAACGGCATTTAGTCTCAGAAGTACCGGGGATATTGACCGGACAATGGTATAGATAGGAGAAAAGAAAAGCTCGGCCTTTCCATCTCCAGGATAGAATAGCAATGCCCGGGGACGACGGTTGCTCGTAGCATACGGGCTGCAACCTGTCTTGTGTTGGCTCAAGGAGGCATTCGGCTTTCCGGGAAAACGAAGAGCTTAAGCACGAGGACGGAAAGTAAGCAGACAATCATCCTGTTACATCATTAGTATCGGGATGAAACATCCAAAGGGAAGAATCTCGAACCTGAGGGAAGATCGTAGCAAACACCTTGATATCCTCCGATGTAGGGGTCACGGTATGCTCCCAGTCCATCTCCATACTAGCCTTGCCGATCATGGCCATCAGGTTCAACTGAGCATAGGTCTGGCCCAGGCAGTAGTGAGGTCCAGTGCCAAATACGAGCCAGTTCTTAGATTGCTGCTCAGCAGTGCCGGTAATCCAACGGTCCGGGTCAAAGGAGTCAGGGTTGGGATAGGCTTCAGGATCATGAGTAGCAGGCCACACGGACGGAATGATCATGGATCCCTTGGCCACAGTGTAATTCTCAGTGATAGGGAAGTCCTTCTTGGCGATGTAAGGAACCATGATGACAGGAGGGCGGTAACGCAGAGTTTCCTTGACCACAGCGCGGGTGTAGGGCATGTTGTCAAGCAGCTCCATGGAAAGGGGAACAGTCCGGTCACCATTGCGGACGCGCAGATTTTCCTCGCGAACCTTGTCCAGGATATCGGGACGGTCAGCCATGAGCTGGAACAGCCATGTGCAGGCCGCACTGGTGGCATCCTGTGACGCGAACAAGAAGGTGAAAACGGTCTGGGCAATCTCATAGTCGGTGAAATCGCGCAGAACCTGGGGAGGCTTCTCGGAGGGGTCGACGGCGATGCCCTTAGCGATCTTTTCACGGTACTTGGCAGAATCCTGCTGGGCATTGACCCACGCATCCATGATACAGGTGATGTCTCCGCCGGCGGCCATGCGAGCCTTGCTCTTGGCTGCACACTTGGAGAACTCCATGAGAACCATGTCGGCTGCCTTCTTTCCGTACCACGTCTTGGTGTAGGGAATAATGAATGGGAAGTTGACAAGCTCCAGCGCGGCAGTGATCATGTAGTAGTCATCGGCAATCTTCTTGATGGTTTCGTCAGACATGTAGTGACCGACGAAGGTACGGCAGGATACCGCGCACATGAGCTCACGGAACTCGGGCATCCAGGGGGTGGGCTTGTACTGGTTGGCTTCGGACATCTCGAGGAAACGCTTATAGTAAACATTGTAAACCTCCTCCATGCGCGGAAGGTAGCAGGAAAGCGCGGAGCGCGTGAAGAGATTGTTCAGACCCTTGCGGAATTCGACGTGCTCTTTACCGTCCAAGAACACCCAGTTGGTCTTGCCGAGAAGCTTGTGCGCAGCATCCACCACGCAGGGCTTAACATAGGTAGGCGAGTTGAAGATCTTCCGGGACATGTCACGGGAGGATGCGATAACAACGAACCTGGGTAATGAGTAAGATCAGAATGTGTTCCGGCGCAACCGCAGCTTGAGGAAGAGGAAAGCCACCGCGGAGTCTTACTTGTGGAAGACAGAGACGCAACTCAATTCTCCGCTGTCCCATTTTGCCTTGTATTCGTGGAACTTGGGGTTGACAGACTGCAGGAACGGACCCATGAAAGGAATCTTCCACGCTGGGCCAACGATGGAGCCTTTGAGCCAGATGTACTTCACTGTCCGCGCAAAACAATCATCAGTCTCTGAGTTGCACAATGAAAGAGAATGATCCGGCAGCGAGGTCTTGGAGACACATACATTGATCGTAGACAACCGCGGCGATGAACAGCGTCAACAGCGCCTTCCACACCGTGAAGCCATTGAGAACGGCTCCAAGAAGACCAGAAGGCTCAAAGAGTTGCGGATAAATAGTCGCATCCGCTGCAGGGGAGGCGAAGCTCCCGTTGATGTTGACCATGGTGGGCTGGGTATTCGAGGCAGTCAAACAGAGCACAACAGAGACTCCAGGGGCGGGAGGTGAGTGAGACGAAAAATGAACCCCAAGAAAGAAGCACACCGATAATGACACCCGTACGGATAACTAATGGGGAGACAAGCCACTACAGTAGCCTAAAAGGAAAACACGGACCCACAGAAGGAGGGAAAAAAAAAGAGACGCGGAAAAAAGAGGAGGAACAATATCCATTAACTTCCAGGTACAAAGTACTACTACTAGTAGCAGCACAGGAGTACATCATGTCACAGCCAGCGCCCGGCACGGTGAACATCCGGGGCCACTCAGGGAACAACTACGGTGGACACGGGACAGGTACGTCCTCCAGGGGCCATTATTTCCGCGGACTTGCACCACTGTTTTCTGCTGTATATACGCATCTATCCAAAACCATCATTAGATGGAAGACATTGAAATTTCATCCTCAAGTCTTTGTTGAAATAACAATCGGGTCAACGCCGTCTCACAGATAAATCGTCCCCAGGCGAAATGCGCCATCAAAACAATGGCTTCGAATATCTGATGGGCAACAATAATGAGTGCCGGCCCGAAATTTCCGTCCTATCAGATTATCCCTTATTATTTAAGAATTGAGTCCACGACCTTGGGAGTAGGTATAGTAATATTTGGAACTTGGAAAGTTCATTCATTGGGCAATTTTGGACACTTCACCCTCTTGTATTCCGAATTCGTAATCGTAATTGATCACTTCCTGGTCACATGATTCTCCCACGCCATCCATGAAATAGAGACGATGGTGGCTTCACGCAACAAGATCGCTCTGCTTTCATATGGTACGTCCTCTCGGACCAAGATGATATCTCCTCTTGCGCTGTCACCTCTTACTTGTTCAATAGGACGTAGTATCGTTTACTTTCCAGTTCGAAAGATCGGTTTGTGAAACTGAGACGGGTCGGTCAATTCCATCAGTTCAGCGAAGACGTGAACGTCGTCGAGCCCTTTATTCGGGAAGTCTCGGATAGAGAGCAAGGTAGTGCAATATGACAGGTTATCCTCTAATTCAAAAAAACATGACCTCGATATATGCTGTACCCTCACCGACCAAAACCAAACCAGCCACGACGGCCACCCTTTTTTTCCTCTGTCGTCTTCTCAGCTTGTTCCTGAACAGTAGTCTGTGCAGCCGCGCCGTCTCGAGGGTAGTCAATATAGTTCCATGCCACGTCCAAGAACAAAGGCTTCACCGGAATAGGCTGCATCTGCGGGGGATACGGGACCAGATTATTCAGATCCAGACTGTCTCCTGCATACTCGTTCAGTCGCTCAATGAGAGGTTGACTTGTGGATTTCGACGATCTCTCAGCAGAGAGTTTCTCGACAGTAACTAAGCCGCGATATTGCGCAACTAGGCCCCGCAGGACTGATTCCAATGCATGAACCTGTCCTCGTGAGACGTCTAGTCGTGGGGGCCCATCGACTTCGGCAGAAGATTGAATTGAGTCGGAGGCAGCTAGAGCGAGCTCCAATGCTTTGGAGTAGAGTGCCAGCGCGTTCTTCGATTTCCTGAGGACGCCATGAGATCTTCCAATGGCGAGGCATCTGTGAGGATCCAGGGTCAGCACGTTTCCGTGTCAGAGCACTGAAGATGAGTCTTACCTGAGAGCACGGAAGTAGCTACGCTTAGCTTCCAGCTCCTGAACAAAAGCAGAGTTCGCTGCCACACCCGGAAGCTCTAAGATAAAATCCAAACTCTGCAGAGTCGAATCATACATCACGACTTGTTCGCGCAATCTCGTCAACTTCTTGCCATTGCCTTCGTCTCGTTTCGCAGAACCCTTGCTGTTCTTCAAAACTCTCGGTTGCTCCCCATCGAGAACAATGCCATCTTGATCCCCACATAAAACACGGTTTCGCCCGACTCTCCATCCAACCAGGCCATAGTTGACCGCCGTTCGAGTGATCTGTAAAGCCTGCATTCTTTTATCGCCAAGGTCCACGCCTTCGCTGGTGAGATCTTCGATGGCCGTCTTCGTGGCGTCAACAGCATCCTGGCTCGCGATGATGACTTGATCGTAAGCTGCAGCCTTATCCTTTGGCGAAGCCGACTTGCCCGATTCGGCGAGCCACGATTTGAGGTGCGATTCAGCCGCCGCTGCTGCGGCAAGCGCCTGAGAAATGGAGGCATCTTCAAGAACAACTCTCCGGGATCTCCACGTAATGTCTTCGGGAAGCTGCTGCGGCCCTCCTTCGGCTGCCCTTCTAGTTCCAGCAGCCTCCCCCGTAAGACAGGCGGGATCAACCTTCTCGACTTCGGATCGAAGTCCAGAGTCTGATGGGAAGAATTCGATCGCCAGAGACGAGACAGGCTTCGTGCGCGGAAGCTTCATCTGATAAGCTGCATACCGGAGACTAGGGTCAACAGTGCCGGCGAGAAGGTCTCTAAAAGCGTCTTTCTTGACTTTTTGGCCCAACGCTGTATATATGACCCTGGCAAGGGAATACTCGCGGAGACAGTCTTCCCATTTCTGCTTCTCGAGCGAAAGTGCCCCGGAGAGTGAAGCGAGGTATGCTCGTGACTCAAGAAGGTCGGTTTCGCTCGCTCCGGAAGCAGAATGATCCTGCAAGAGAAGAACAAGCTCTTTCGCATAGCCGGTTGCCTTGTTCAGCCGCGAAATGATATGGCGTCTCGCAGCGCCGGCAATGCCTTTCGCGGAGGGGTCTGCCGAATGTGTCGACTTCATATGCATTGCTTGTGCCCAAGCCCTCTCTGCGCTGAGGAGAAGAATATATACATATCTAACAGAGTCTCCGTCAGTTTCTGTAGACCATAAGCGACAATCACAGTACATACTCCACATTGCTTCCTACGTCTGCTGCGCTCACGGGGGGTTTGGCTGTATATTTGCGGCCTTTGGGAGTAGTTTGGCCGAGCTTCTTGCGGAGTTTGTGCAATCGACGGGTGGCATGCGCACGATAAGCATTGTAATCTCCCACCAGCAGAACCTCCTGTCTCTGCGAAAAAATGTAGTCTGTGATTTCCATTGTGCTCTGGAATTCCAAGCAGGCGCAGATGCCAAAACGTAGTGGAATTCACCGTGGGACCAGTCCAGTGCGGGTTTCCTGCGGGCGGTGGTGGTGGCCAGTTCTCGGCCAAACGAATGGCCGATGTCTCTAACCAATTCTCGGGGGATATCTTTTGCTACCCGCCATCGAAGCCTGCATGCTTAGGTCAATACAATCAAAACCCCAACCTATACCTCCACAGAGACTCTGGGTTTCCGCTTAGCTCGCGGCCTTTGTTAATTTCTGACACGCTGAATCAGATCTGTCACTTTAGTGCCGAGAGCTTGACTGCACGTGAACTGAGAGCTCGCGCTGTTCTCAGTTCTTTTTCTCATTCCGGTACGCATTGTCTTCCTTTGGACTCCGCGAGCAAGAGCCTTCAGTTTGGGAAAGTTGTATATTAATTCCTCCAGTGACTTGCTTACATCCACTGAAGCGATATGTTGCGCGCCGTGGTCGATTTCCGGTGATTTCAGGTTGGAAACCGCAGCTATTGAGGGTAATGCTCGAACGAGCTGCCGGATGCCTCGAGAACGCAGGACGGCGTTTCGTCCGGGACTCCAAAGGCGCGATTCGAAGTCAAAGATCCTTGTCCTCTCACTTTTGGCAGCACAACGCCGCGGTCTTCGAGCTTCCTCAGTGGTTCCTTGTCTTTCTGCAAACGTCAGCTCAACATTCTTCTCCCGCATTGAACGCCACTTCAATCGGAAACCGAGCAGGCCACGATCCGCGAGCCCCTTTTCTCGATTTCTTATACCCTCCGCGAACTCAGCAATTTTTGGCGTCGTCTTTGCTCCGACCTTCTAGGAGATTCGCCCAACGCCGAAGAAAAAAGTTACTCCCCGGCCTCGCGAGGTCTTATGCGTCTGAAGCCGTTGGTACACATCAGAACGTTGACAAGAGTAAAACGACGATAGATGTGGTAAGAGGAGAGGAGAGTGAGGATGTCGGCAAAAGTGCAAGGGTTGCACTCAAGGCTTTACTCGACAGTGGGAGTTCTGCGGAGTATGACAGAGCATGGATATTGTATACGAGCGCCGGCCAACCATTGACATTTAATCCTGCTCTTCTCGGCTATTTGAGCAGTTCGAAATGGCCTCTTGACCAGCAGCGAGCGAAACTTGTATTCGACCGCATTCCCGTGGAAGGTCGCTTGGCTGGAGATTATGAGCGCATCGTGAGGTCTCAGCTGCTGGCGGATAACCCATTGGAAGTCAAGGCAATATGTCGAGAAGCTATAGCCCGAAATCTTGGAGTTGCATGTTGGGGCCTGGCGCTCGCAAACTTTCTCAATCGCCGGCAGTGGTCTCACTTGCGAGATATGTGGGAGGTCCGGCCGCCCGTGGAAGGTGATCCGTTACGCCCTGTGTTGCCTCATATAGAGCCCTCTTCTATCCCGGACACCCTTCTTGATTTAGCCTCAACTCTACGAAGCCGAGAACTAGACAGTTCTTTGTCCGACCTAGCCGGGTTCCTTCTCAGCTACGCCTTTCAGTCATTGGATATTGCCCAAGAAATGTCTACTCAAACTACGCTGGCTGTTCTTGGCAGATACAACGATCTAGGCATCCTCAAGCCTCGTCATTATTTTGATCTCATTGAAACCCTTCGATCTTCCAATGTTCGACCGATTTCCGTTAGGGCTATTATCGTCTACCGAAATTTCCGCTGGCAAATGGGCAAACGACACAAAGCCCCAAGGGAGCTCTTGACCCGTCTCCTGAAAACCCTCGCATCGTTCGAAATAACAAGTGGCGTTCAATACCTCCTTGATGATTATGCTAGTTTTCATGTCAAGCCATCAATAGACGCTTACAAGCATGCGCTTACAGCCTTTTCAAGGGCCGGAGAAGTGGACAATGTGCATCGGACTTTCAAACGGTATTTAGTGGACCACGGCAAGCCGTTGAGTCCACACGTGATAACTCCTTTGCTCTACGTCTATGCAAGAGTTGGAGATGTTTCACGGACTCGGCAAGAATTCCGAAAAATAAGAAATGTGTTTGACCTTGTACCCACTACCGTGTGCTGGAATATATTGCTCACAGCCCATGCAAACGCCTTTGACCTCGACGGAGTTATGTCAACGTTTGAGAAAATGATGGCAAGCGGTGTCAGGCTTGATTCCTATACATTCGGTACGATCATGGGACTCTGCGCTAACAGAGGTGACATTGACGCCGTCCGTCACCTACTCGCTCTGGCAAAGGATCTGCAAGTGCAAATCACGACGCCCATGCTAGACACAGTTGTCGAGGCCTACTGCAATAATCAGAGATTGGATCTCGCTGAAAGCATAGCAGAGGCATGTCTCGCTCTTGATGCCCAAGGCTCCCGGGTAAGGATGTGGAACTTGCTTCTATGGAATTACGCCTATCGGATGGACTTGGAATCAATATCTAGGATTCGCTCGCGCATGGAAAGGGCTGATATTCAACCGGATGGCATGACTTACGCGGCTCTTATGCTCAGTTTGGTGCTCGCTGGACGTACTGATTCGGCTCGTCGGATCCTCAGGATACTGAACAGAAGTCGCAAGGTCCACGCAACCGAGTTCCATTACAGCATAGTCCTTTACGGCTATGTAAGGGCTCGCAATCGGGATATGGTTCACATCATCTACGAAGAGATCAAAGAGCGTTTCAATCGTCCAAACGCCAGTTCCAGGCTGCTTATTTTGAAGAGTCTACTCCAGCGGGACTTGCAGCTTACTCGAGACTCCGATTCAGCGCTCAGAACGTCCAACACGCGCCTAGAGAACGCGGAGAAATTTTTGGAAGAGACGATCGCCAACTTTGACCCTATGGCATTGTCCAGGAAGCAGCCATTGCCCGGTGCTGGCAAACGATCTGTCCATCAAGCTTTTCCTGCCACGTATTACGAACATATAATTGCAGCTTATGGCACAAGAGGGGCGTCTGAAGAAGTCCAAAGACTCTTTGACCAATACACAGAGGTCCGAAATATTTCACCTATTTCATGTGAATCACATCAACCTGCACCGCTTCGTCTTCTCGCCGCCCTTATGCTCACACACTTGAACGCAGAGCAGTACGACAAGGTCGAGCAATGCTGGAAAATGGCATTTCCTCGCGCCGTGGAGATGGCGCGAGACCCTGACATCGAGCAATGGCTGTCTCTCGCTTCAACGCCCCCAGCACCTGGCGCTGGGCCCCCTCGATCGTCTGTACCCAGAGTTGCTGGAGACAACAATCAGCCGCTGGGGAAGCCACCGACGCTAGAGTCCACTACGGGCAGACCTGCGTCCATTCTACCTTCATACCGCTTCATATTGTCCAAATGCATTTCCCTATACATGCGGTCATTAGCATATCGGAACGAGCCTTCAAGAGTACGGCAGGTTGTTGCAGAAGTTGAGAGCGCCGGGTTTGAGTTGACCACTGTTAATTGGTCCACCTATGTTCAAATGCTGGCCTCGTCAGACCGAATTTCGGATCGGATCGAGGCATTCGCTGTTTTCGAGCAGAAGTTCATGCCCAATTTCCCTGGATGGAAAAGACTTCGTCGAAGCTCTGGCTTACGGCCGTCAGGTGCGCCTCTAACCATCGATGCGAGGGATCCGCCCAGATCCTGGGGTGACCCTGCATCCCTTGGAAAAGCTAGCCGAAGGTTATGGAGTAAGATACAGCCCGACTTCATGCAACCCACCTATGTTTCGATGGTTCACCTCGCTGCCGCTCTGCTGAGTGTCCGGGAGAGCAGCATATTTGATGGCGACGCCAAAGTCAACGCCCTCTATGAGGTAGCTCCAAAGACGATCGAGGCGATCGCGGACATGCCATATCTTCGCGACATTCTCCAGGGCGTACTGCTCCGAGGTCGGCAGAAACAAGGCAATAGGTATCAAATGGTGGAATCACCGCAACCTTTTGTTTGGACTGGTGGCATTCTCGGCGTCGGCGGTCGGACTAGGGCTAGTTTTGATACTGATTCGGAAGAACAATTCCTCGAAGCAGAGGAGCAAGCCAAGGCTTGGGACAGAGACCAGTCATCATCAGGTGCCGTTTCGGAATCAGCTTCGGATGTTGAAAGCACGGAAATTGGTTATGGAGATCCTGCCGGGCCGCCGGAGAGGACAATCGCATATCCAGACGCCTTTGATCTCGATGCTGAAACTGTGTTGGCCAGGCGTGACCCGTCAATTCGCTCTCAAGAGGCATTGGATTCCGACCAGGATCTGGGTTTCGATGTGGAGGATCACCTCGACCAGTCGAATTTGTTCGATATCTATTTGTCGAGGATCATGGACGAGATTCAGGCCAGGCATCGAAAATCAAGAGGCGGAAGGGACAAACAAATCCAGAAATCATCTGGGCGGGGAAGTGACAATGGGCCGACTTCTGAATAGATGGAAAGGTCCGTGTAATATATATATATACACACATTTGGTCAATATATCTTCTGGAATGTATCATAAATCTCAATTCTTGAAATAGCTGAGTTGCATTGTGAGCGTCAACATCTATACAGAGCAAGTAGACGTATTCTGATGATTCCAATGAGCAGTGTCAAGTCACTTGATGTGATGACCTGAATCATCATAATCGGTCATGCCTTCTACACACTCTCGCCTATTCTGGCAATACTTGGCCACCACTTTCGGAGGAGTGACCACTTAACTCTCCATTTCCATAACTGACAGAAGGTAGTTGGGTAGATCATAGTCAATTCACGTGACTAGACTCAAGCGAGCTGAGACGCGTCGGGCGAACGCGTGTTTTCTGACGACGCGTTCTAATTCTACCTAATTGGGAGGCCGCGTCCACAGAAAGATCCTCAATTCAAATCCCTCGAACCAGCACAGAAGGAGATACGCAACGAAAACCATCGAGAGCAGAAAGTGCAGACAATTGATACTGTTTGCTGCTCTACCTATCGCACGCCTATTTTTCAACATTCTGTCCCTCTTGAGTTGATCCTTCCCATAAACCGACGCCCCCGCAGCCCTTGCACTCGCCTACGCCATGGACGGCGTCCAACTCCGCGATGAGGCCGCTCAAGACCGAGTGCGAGCTGCTGTTGAGTTTCTCGATCCCAGTAAGTTCGTGAAGGAATAGTTCCGAATAGGAAGTCGCATGCTAACGTGAATTCTCGAGGTGATGCAAGAGCGCGCAGGTTCGTCTCGTCTCGACATTCGCCATCGCCATAGGATCATCGTCTCTAATACAGAAATAGCTACCGGGCTGATATTGTTTTAATGCTGAATCGAGGATTACGACGTCTCACAGTATGTCATTACATTTGGACTCCTAGAATTAGGATCAAATGAACCTGTAGCTGAACTGGACGTTTCCACACAGGTTAGCATCGATGAGATCAGAGCACACAACCGTGAGCTTGCGGACGGGTAGGTATCTCTGTCCAGTGTGAGAGATATATGGCTGACCCAATCTAGTCTTCTTACATCTCCGTTCGATTATTCCCAAGCGTTCGATAGAGCACTCAAGGAGGTCATTAAGACGCTGCCGAATCGACCCTCGCGTGAGACCGCCGATGACGTGGTGGGTAATCCTATTCTCGAAAGAAACCACACGAAATATTGACGTTTGTTTAGAATTACTATTGCGCCTATGTTGGAGCTTTTGGAGAGTTCGCATGCAACCCTCGAACACTGGGATCATCCCATCTAAATCGCATGGTCTCTCTGGAAGGCATAGTTACCAAGTGCTCTTTGGTCCGACCAAAAGTGATCCAGAGTGTGCACTATTCTGAAAAGAAAGACAGGTTTCTAGCCAGGAAATACAGGGATCAGACAATGACAGCGAGTGGGGCAACAAGTCTGAATGTCTATCCTCAAGAAGATGATGAAAAGAATCCAGTAAGTTCGCCTGCTACATTTATGATGGCGCAGGCCAATGACTTAATCTCTTGTAGCTCATTACAGAGTATGGTTATTGCACCTATATGGACCATCAAACCATCTCTATACAAGAAATGCCCGAGAGAGCCCCTGCTGGTCAGCTTCCTCGAAGTGTTGACGTTATACTTGATGATGACTTGGTGGACCGAGTGAAACCTGGAGACAGAATCCAGCTTGTGGGCATATATCGTTCCCTGGGCAATCGAAATGCGAATTCTGGGTCATCGACCTTCCGCACCCTTGTCATGGCGAACAACGTCATCCAGCTATCTTCCAAGTCAGGAGGAGGTATTGCTCAGGCTACGATAACGGATACCGACATTCGGAACATCAACAAAATCTCGAAGAAAAAGAACGTCTTCGAGTTGCTGTCGCAGTCTCTCGCTCCTAGTATCTACGGTCATGATTATATCAAAAAGGCTATCTTGCTCATGCTGCTTGGAGGAATGGAGAAGAATCTCGATAATGGCACCCACCTTCGTGGTGATATCAACATTTTGATGGTCGGTGATCCTTCAACTGCAAAGTCTCAGCTTCTTCGCTTTGTCCTCAACACCGCCCCGCTCGCAATTGCTACCACTGGTCGAGGATCCTCTGGCGTTGGTCTTACGGCAGCTGTCACCTCAGACAAAGAGACGGGAGAGCGCAGACTGGAAGCTGGTGCAATGGTTCTTGGTGATCGTGGAGTTGTTTGCATTGATGAATTCGACAAGATGAGTGATGTTGACCGAGTCGCAATCCACGAAGTGATGGAGCAGCAAACTGTAACCATTGCAAAAGCTGGAATCCACACAAGCTTGAATGCCCGATGCAGTGTTCTCGCAGCTGCTAATCCAATCTATGGCCAGTATGATCCTCACAAGGATCCACACAAGAACATTGCTCTGCCAGACTCGCTTTTGTCGCGTTTCGATTTGCTTTTCGTTGTGACGGACGATATCGAGGATGCCAGAGACAGAATGGTTTCCGAGCATGTCTTGCGTATGCATCGCTACCGCCAACCGGGTACCGAAGAAGGCGCTCCGGTTCGTGAACAGCTTAACCAGAGCTTAGGTGTTGGTCTTGAGGACAACCAGAATTCGAATGGACCAACGGAGGTATACGAGAAATTCAATGTCATGCTTCATGCGGGAATGATCAACACAACCAGAGGCAAGGGAAGGAACGTCGAGATTCTGAGCATTCCATTCATTAAGAAGTACATTCAGTACGCCAAGTCGAGAATCAAGCCTGTCTTGACCAAGGGTGCGGCGGACCACATTGTTGCAACTTATTCCGCCCTGCGAAATGATGAGCTGTCTGGTAACCAGCGCAGAACGTCACCGGTTACCGCTCGTACACTGGAGACATTGATCCGGTTGTCTACCGCTCACGCAAAAGCTCGTCTATCCAGCAGAGTGGAAGAACGCGATGCCAAGGTTGCCGAGTCCATCGTGCGCTTTGCTATGTTCAAGGAGGTGCTGGAGGATGAGCGCCGAAAGAGGAGAAAGCTGGCATCCTTTGACGATGAGGACGATGAGTCCAGCGAGTCAGATTCAGATTCAGATGACGAGCAGACCACCCGGGACCGCTCAACAGCTACACCTCGTACCGGCACAAGAAGCGGAACGCTCAGAACACGTTCGTCGGTGGCTCAATCGAGCTCACTCGCTAATGGAGACGATGCATCTGAAGATGGCGATGGTTTATATGATGCTAGTCCCCGTGGCCAGCGGATACGGTCGAGTCAGAGGACCCGTGCACAGACTACACAAACCGAGAGCCAATCTCAAATGTCTGTGGCATCTTCTCAGCCTGCCTCTCAACTCGTGCAGTCCCAGACGGACACCTCGCAATCACAGACCGGCTCTAGCGCCTCCGCTTCCCAACCTATTCAGCCGGCTCGTCTGGCTGTCTTTCGCCAGGTGCTTGGACCATTGATGGGTACGCGACTCTTCGCTGATGGAGACACAGCCGACGTAGATGAACTCATCGGAGCGGTGAACACGGCCATTCGTGCCTCTTCCTCGCTTGGCGAGAACCATGTCTTCCAGCGCCCGGAAGCCATCCAAGCGCTAAGAGCCATGAATGAGAGAAATGAGCTGATGTGAGTAGAACCCTTTCTTCTGGAATTGGGATAGCAAGGCAAATTTCAATTCTGGAGATATAAAATTTGGCTAACAGGTTCTTTTTTGTCCACTTGCAGGTATCTCGAAGACGACCAGACTATTTACAGAATTTAATCTCACGAATACTTTCAACTCATCATGGATATTCTATTCAGAAGGTTTAGATAATTGACGAGCATGCTGGAGAGATGATCGGGGATCTTGCTTTCTCGGAGTTGGGAGTCCACGTCGCACTATCACAGCTGCTTCCGTATCTAGGTGTTTAATTCAGTTTAACGGCCAGCTGTTTTACTAGTCCAAATTACATTTCTCTATTTCTGTCATGGACATGCAATGGTCGAACATACAATTCTCGTCCACTTCAGTAGCGAGTAGATATGTGTCTGTATGGAAATATCAATTAAGGTTTCCTTTTATATCCCATCTGACAGAAGGATGGCTAGGAATACATCCATGAGTCGTCAACAAGACCTACTCAATTGGGTAGAATGTATATAGCCTTCCGGTGGTTTAAGGTGGGGGTTGTTATGCAGGAGTGGAAATTGTGTTCGACTTGAAAAAGGAGGATGCATCCAACGATACGAAGTATAGATTGGTATCATTTTCCGTAAAGGGGCGAAACTAAGGTACTTCGCCAAGTTCTCGAGGTTCCTTATCATCTTCCTTTTCTCTCTCTCGCCCTAATCCGATAGAGGAAGAGTCATCTGAAGAGAATGATGGCGTATAGAGACCCTCTCTGATCTGCGCTTGCGTCAGAGGTGACAAGCCCCGTGTGAGTACTCCCGAAGAACTCTTGGAGCTTCTCTTTTTCCGCTGAGTCTGTTCGGTACCAGAAGCCGTCGACGACGGAGTTGTGCTTCCGCGCCGTGGACGGCCAGTCCCTCGCGAAGGAGGACGCTCGTCAACATCCACCGGGGTCGTGCTGCGAGACGGAGTTCGTGAGTGGGAATCCGAGCGTAGACTACGTCGCGAAGAGGGTTTATGTTCATGACCCAGCTTCGAAAAGGTGCTTGGATGATGATGATGGCCATGGCGGTGGTGTGATTTCTCGCTATGTTGCAGTGTAGCAGCGACGAGCCTTCGCCGTTGCGAAGCCCTCCACCCAAAACCAAGCCACCAAAACCACCCTCCATCTTGCCGAGCTACTTGGCGCTCACGCTCGCGCAGTTTCTGGCGGAGATGGGCGCGGCGCTCGTTCTCCTTCTCCCAGAAGTTGGTCCGGTATTCGTCCCAATTCTCTCGGAACTCCGGTGAAAATGACTTGGGAAGAAGGAGGAGGCGAATGTAATCGCCTCCGGGGCTGAGATCCTCCACCACAAGGCCTGATTCGCTGTCTGTATCGTAGTACTGCTGGTGGTGCTGCCGACCACCGCGCTTATCAGACATGTGACGCTCGACATAGTGGAAGTTACCTCCTGGCGAAGGGAAGAAGGGAGAGGAGAATGGAAAGAGGAAGGATATGTAAGATAGAAGTTCCTGCCACCAAGGACCACGGATCACCACAATCTTGGTGTTCATGTTGCGCAGGCCACGGTTGGCGACGGCGAGCCAGCGCCGCGGCCAGCGTACTCCGCGTTCCCATTGCCCTGTGCCCCAGACCAGAAGCGCTGTTACCACACCTCCCAAGAGGGCGACCTTCTCCCCCATCTCAACCATCCAGTAAACGGAGCCTCCGACTCCGCGGCCATCTTCGCGCGGGCGAAGATATAGGGCGTATGAGAAGTACGCTATCCACGCCGCGAGCAACAGCAGGAAGAACGTATTCTGGCGCCGCCGTTCGCGCAAGGCCAGGTACTGCGCACGCAGGGAAGTCTCGAGAATGAGAAGATTCAAATAGATCTGTGGCGGAGAGGAGGGAAGAGTCGACAATGGATCGGGGGTTGACGGTCGTGGCGGGGAAGAAGGATCTGGAGAGCCCTCGAGATATGATCGCGGGAGGGGAGCCCGTGGCTCGGACGGAGAGCTGGACGAGGTTGGACGGGCATCAGGAGCTGGAGCACCTTTTACCAGCTGGTCCAGGGTTTGAGATGCCATGGTGAGAAGAAGGAGAGGGAGAAGGAGGTGACGGAGCCGATGAGGGGAAGCTCCTGGTTACGATGAGGACGCCAGTGGTGATCAACGAAACAATGCAATCCAGAGGACGGGATGTCAATTAGTTGTAGATAGATAGCAATACGGCCTTCACGGCCAAGCGCTACCTCATCGCATGGAGAAGGAACAGGATGGTTATACGTCGAGCTATTCAGTCGCAATATTGGCACGAGCTTGAGACAAACCTCGGAGGAGCAAGAGAAGAACAAGAAGTTGTGATGATCGGGAACTGTCGTTACGTCCTTTTTTTCCTCCTTCGTCATCGTCTCCCTGTTCTCCACTATTAAAAGTACTACAACACCATCATCTCTGCTGTATACATACAGTACTTGGTGCATGCTAAGTACCAATCTCCCATTGCTCTTCACCATTCGCTTCTTCGAACAATATACCTGATTAGCATCGTAATCTGGTTGCCTGCACTTGTATCGGCGTTAACGGCTCCCCCCTGCTCTTGTCTCCGCCAGTCTCGAATCGATCCGTCTGGTTTCACGTCCGCTCCGAACCCAACAATCTCCGAAACATAAAAGCAATTCATTACAATATATGGTTCATATTCCCCTTGGTGAGAGTGACAGAGTATCTCTGTCACTCCATCCCTTTGCAGCGACAAGGTGTACACCGTGCGACTTCCTCCGTTGTCCCTTCAGGTCCCTCGATCCTGGGCCTCACTAGATGCAACTTGGCCTATTCCGTCGCCGATTTTGTTTCGATATAACTCCACAATGGCATCGGAATCGTTGAATTCGTCCGACGAAAGCATTCACAGGCGCACTCGACAAAGTCCGCTGGCTTCGCAGCGCGAAAGAAGCTCGCACGCTCCTACAGCGCCCACCGGCAATCCGCCTAAGGGGGCGATGTTTCCCTTGGGATACAGGGAAGGCTTTAGTCAGTGGGTATGTTCCTATGTCAGGAAATAAGCGTAGAGGGTTTGCGCATTCGCTGAGATCGAATTCCAGTGGGCGAGCTTGCCAGCTGCAATAGCGGAGCACAAGGTTCTCTCGTACCTACCCTATCTCCAGCACAAGCCTCCCACCCACCTACAAACAGGCAAAACCGCGGACTCCCCCGTGGGCAGGAGAGACAGTCTGAAGTCTGCGGATCATAGCCAGCAAAGCGAGGTCGAAGCCAACTCTATCAATGATCCTTACGGCCCGCGACTGTGGCGCTCCAGCATGGTTGAACTGAGTGGCAAAGATCGTGCTCTCAATGAGTTTTCGGTAGAGAGGGTGGGCGAAGAGGCAGACCAACGTCTTGTCATGATTCATGGTTACGGCGCTGGCTTGGGCTTCTTCTATAAGAATTTTGAGCCCCTGAGTCGGCTCAAAGGCTGGCAGCTGTATGCGCTCGACATGCTTGGGATGGGCCGCAGCACCCGCCCACCATTCAAGATCAAAGCCAAGAAGAGAGAGGATGCGATCAAGGAGGCGGAGGCTTGGTTTGTAGACGCCTTGGAGGAATGGCGCATCAAGCGCAAAATTGACCGGTTCACACTGCTGGGTCACAGTCTTGGAGGCTATATGGCCGTGGCCTACGCGCTCAAGTATCCAGGGCATGTGAACAAGCTTATTCTCGCATCGCCTGTGGGAATTCCAGAAGATCCTTATGCTATCAGTGCTGAAATGCCTGAACCGCCGGAATCAACGCTGGCGAACGAGTTTACGCAGGATCAACGCAACATCACAGAAAATGCTTCGAACGGCGCTCCCAGTACCGCGAGAAGGGATGATAACAACAATTTACCCAATACTCGCAAGAATACAGTCAGCGCTTCAACTACAGACTTGCAAAGCCGTACCCCTCGCCGCACAATTCCTAAGTGGTTCGCTTACCTGTGGGATGCCAATATTTCTCCATTCAGCCTCGTCCGATGGTCTGGCCCCTTGGGTCCACGGCTGGTCTCTGGTTGGACTTCTCGTCGTTTCTCCCATCTGCCAGCGGATGAAGCCAAAGCCTTACATGACTATTCGTATTCGATATTCCGCCTCCGCGGCAGTGGAGAATACGCTCTGGCATACATCCTCGCGCCTGGAGCTTTTGCACGCAGTCCTCTGATTCGGCGTATACAAGGCGTGGGCCGTCAGATCATCAATTCTAATACGTCATCGTCATCATCGACCGCGGGACAGGCATTTGCCCAGGGCACATCTTCAGCTTCAGCTGCTGCTGCTTCTGACTCTGCTATGCTGAACCCGTCATCATCAACGAATACACCGAAGCGTGAGAACGGAATTCCGATCATCTTCCTGTACGGCGATCATGACTGGATGGATGTCTCGGGTGGATACGCAGCTAAAGCCAAGATCGAGGAGGAAAAGCAACGAGTGCTCCAGAATGCGACACCGGAAGAACGTCAAGCAGACAATGGCTCGGCTAAGGTGATTATTATTAAGAAATCGGGCCACCACGTCTATCTAGATGGCTGGGAGGAGTTCAATGAAGTCGTTCTGGCCGAAATGGAAGACGTGGCTCGGAGGGAGAGAGCCTTGCGTACACAACAATCTCCATGATATCGAGGATCTGGTACGATGCGAGCTTACTGACATGTCACAATCCTAATCATCTTCGCTTTCGTTTCTTTTGTTGTCAAGCCTGGATTGTTCAGAAGTTTAATGGGTGGAGTAAATCGTTGAATACTAGACTTGGCTTGCTTATGGATATTGAGCGCATTACAGTGGATAAAGTATATACTTTCGGCGTTTTGTTCTTCGATCAGGTCTTCTTCGATGTTAGACACACAGTGTTGTGGAAGAGGAACCCAGCCATGGATTGTGACGTGTTTCAATTCTTTTCCCTTGTGCAGGACCCCCTCCGCTTGTATATAACACAACTCATCATTGGCGGCTAGATATGCATTGCTTCCATTACATGATACCAAATCAAAGCCTCGTTCATATATCAGTATCAATCTCTCAGGGTGCCGCTGCTCAACCTGGAAGCTGCAGATCGTTATGCAATCTCGAAACAGAAAATAACGCACGGTCTTTTCATAAACTGTAATCGTGACATATCACATTCATTGAATCGTCAACGCATTCGATAGATGACATGAAAAAAAAATCTTGGTCTACGCCACTGGAACAGCGGACCATTGCGAGGAATCAACATACCTCGTCGTCAGCCTTCAACGACGGACGTCTTGTCCTCGAACTTGCAGTACTTGCAGTGTTTGAACCCGAGTGGCTCCTCCTTCGGAACCTCACTCCTGCCGGATAATGAGCCATAAGTCTCTCGATATTATTCGAATTGGGACTTGTCACCCGATCCCGATCTCGATCCTCCACTGATATGATGGTTTGCGGCGTTGTGGTTCCACTCGTGCTCAAGCCACTGCTTGAGACTGGTCGTTTCAGTGCGAAGCAGCTACCACTACCTCCCCCTCCATACCCATCGGTAAGAGACGTAGAAAGATGAGAGGAGTGGGCTGAATGCGAAGGCCCTACGGTCATTGTGAGAAGATCAGGGAGTGCGCCAGTTGCAGCAGCTGACCACGGCTCCGATCCTGCATGCGTGCTGCTGGAATGGTCCAGTCGGGATGATAGAGCGATTGAGAGCCCACCTCCACGTCCTTCGCCCACATTATGAGTCGCCGAAGTCAGCACGGAGGTGGTGATGGAGCGTTGGTGGTGTCGTCGTCGTCGGCCACGACCGTAATCAGGACTTGAGGGAATACTTGGAGCGTGCTGTCTCGAAGATGTGGTCGCTCCTGGCAACTCAGAGGTTCCATTGCCAGAGCCCAAAGTCAAAAGCTGAGAAGGGAGCTCCAGGCGGTTGTTTATGGAGAGCCATGCCCTTTCATCTGCTTCATTTGTGACACTGGGTGATGAAGATAAGGCGGAGCTTGGGGCAAGTCCGTACTGCTTCGACGAGCCGGGTAGACACCAACCGCCTACGCCTTCAAAGTCACGTTCTTCGTCGCCGCTGACAAGACTCAGTAGAGCTGCCGAGGGCAAGAAGACTCCATTGCTGCTGGGCGATTTTCCCGTCCGGGTTTGAGATCGACTGTCAGAACGGTACGGCCAGGCGTGATTGTGTCTATCAGAAATGGGGCTGTTACATCGTGATAACACTGGCCGACCTGGGCTACGGGAAGGACTGAGTAATGGATGAGAGCTTGCAGATTTCGGACATGGCCTAGTTGAGCCGTGGTCGAATTGTCGACTTTTGGAGGTCGTCAATGTTGGCGTGGTAGGTTCCGACGCAGCAAAGGTCAATAGAGATGAGTGAGAGGTGGTTGGAATGACGAAGTAGCTTGTCACAAGGGCATAGCACAATTCAATATATATCACGGAAATGCGTAAAAACAGAGCGAAAACTGCAAAGCAGACAGTGATGCAAGCAGATAAGATCAGAGGAAGTGAGATGAGAGTAAGAATGGGTAAGATGAAGAAGGTGGAGAGACTGACGCTCGACATGGAGATGAAGGTATAAAGCATTATACTATATCAATGCAGGAATCCAATGAAATGACACACATCGAAGCGAAATAACAGGAGTTGCTTTCAAGGTTGAAAATCCTCGAAGAACAGAGAATCAAGATGAATGAGACATTTAGTCCTGTCCCTGTCTTTCCGGTGATAGGGAGTTGAGTGATGCATTGCTTGCCATGTTGTCGACTCCATTCCGTCCGATGAATGCAGAGGACTGCATGTGATCATTGATGCTGCTGCCCCGTCCCTAAAACACAATCTTGAGAACAACCCTGTCCACGATGAAATGAGACCAGAGTTTCATTCAGAAAGACATATTCAGTGTCTAGAAGTTTTGATGATAAATAATACCACAGCAGTCGTAATTGTTGTAAGATAAATACAACAATAACACTAATATAAGCGTCAGATTACATCACAGCTGGTTATACTTAAAACAGTAACTTATGTACCAGTTCTGTATCCACGTCGTATTCTCCAGCTGAAGTTAACAATCACCACAACTGCAACCAGCAGTCGACTTATTTGCCTCCTTCAAATACAACCAACCCAACAAGCATGTCTCACGATACCCAAGAAGATGGCTCTCCATTTCCCTGGGAACTCGGCGTCTTCGACGCCCATTGTCATCCCACAGATACAATGACATCAATCGCCGACATCCCCCGAATGAAAGCAACGACTCTCACAATCATGACCACGCGAGGAGAAGATCAAGAGCTTGTCTTGCAAACTGCCCGCTCGTCTCTGGGCAAACCTGATTCCAGTACCAATAATAATCAGGGACAACCTCGCGTGATTCCTTGTTTTGGGTGGCACCCATGGTTTTCACATCAGATACTTGACGATAGCGCTTCATCGACGACAACGGGGTCACAACAGAATGGGGATTCCTCGATGCATGATCTGAAAAAAGCACACTACAAAAGCGCCTTAACACCATCTCCCGATGACAACGACGAATTTATATCATCGTTACCTGACCCAAAGCCTCTCTCTCAGCTCATTGCAGAGACAAAGGCCCGGCTTACGGAATTTCCCACCGCCCTCGTGGGTGAAGTTGGTCTTGACCGCGCATTTCGACTACCGAAAGCCTGGTCGCAGGCTGAGATTGAAAGCCGCGATGCATCGGTGACTCCCGGTTCGCGGGAGGGAAGAAAACTCTCTCCTTACCGCGTTCAGCTGAACCATCAGAAGGCCATTCTGAAGGCTCAGTTGCGTCTTGCCGGAGAGATGCGTCGACCGGTCTCCGTTCACAGCGTGCAGGCGCATGGCGCCGTTTTCGAGTTATTGAAAGAGCTTTGGTCCGGTCACGAACGGAAAGTCCTTTCTCGTCGTGAGAAGCGGCGTCACAGTGCTGCGAAGGCCCATGAAGATAGCGACGCTGAAGAATGTGAAGGACAGCGACAACGGGGAGGAAGGGACGAAGCACTGGACGAAAAGCCTCTTCCGTTCCCACCGCGGATCTGTATGCACTCATATTCTGGGCCGGTGGAGCCTCTCAGGCAGTTTCTGGACCCGTCCAACCCGTCAGATGTTTACTTCTCCTTTTCTGAGGTCATCAACTTCAGTAATCCTTCATCACAGAAAGTCCTGGAAGTGATTAAAGCTCTACCGGATGACAGAGTGTTGATTGAGAGTGATCTCCATACCGCGGGCCAAAAGATGGACGATCTGCTGGAGCTCATTGCAAGGAAAATCTGCGATTTAAGGGGATGGACATTGGAGCAGGGAGTTAAGCAGCTTTCAGACAATTGGAAGCGGTTTGTGTTTGGTTAGGCAAATTATAAATAACCAGTCAATAATGTTTTGCATCGCCAACCAAATGATGGAGTCTGTGTACAGTAACCATTATATATACAGGCTATCTCCTCGTAGATTATAATGATTCGATAACCGCACATCCACAGCAGACCACTCTCGGTTGATTTCTAGAAAAGGTCGTTGTTGACTTGGAGTCTGTTTTCAAAGCGCCAAGCCTGGACCCCCCAAATGGTGTCGGCCTTCCTTAGCTGGTCAATGTGGGACTCGGCCTTCCTTACCGTCCAGGATGCTCTAAGCGGCCAGAGCTTCACGGGATCAGGTTGTTTAGTCTAGATCAAGACTGTAATGTCTTGATCTAGAGACGCGTCTGAAGATCTCTGGGACGATTCAAGGGTCTTGTTCCCTGGATCATAACTGGCCCTGTCCACGTGATATCTATGATGTGGTGCCGCCATAATACAAGATGGAAACAATAGCGGATACGAGTCTTCTCCGCAAAATAAATCGTCAATGTCCGCAGCATTGTTCAGTGTCAGTCTCTGACAAGCGCCATCCGAATCCCGGGTTTATTGCAAAGTGCCTGGCCGAAAAAAAAATGCAATGCACAGTTTGCAGGGCTCTGGCAGATATAATGAGGTGCGAGGATGCATTCCATCGTGATGCCATGGCATGCTGAACGTGTGCCTGAGCGAGTTGTTCAACAGTCGGTCAAAATATTGGCTTGCTGACCAGATGCGCTGGTAGCTCAGAGTGAGAATCACCCGTGCATCCATCCTCCATCCTGAAAAAGATCCGTCATTGGCGTCTCCTGCCAGTATATCTGACGCCATTCATCTTCCAGCTCAGGAAGACCCTCAATAGCCATTGGAACGGGCTGGTCAGGATCGGTGAAAGAGAAGAGCTGACGCCAGTCTAGGAATTCCCTGGGCTGATCCATCGGTTCCACAGATGGCATGTCTGGAAATCCGTCGGATTTGTCATCTGATTGATTGGTTCTTAATCCCCAGCCGTCAAACTGCTGATTCTGTTGTGAACCCGCGATAGGTTGCTGCACCTTGGCGGGTGACTCTTCTGTGCGGACACCATAGGGTAGATGTTGATTTCCATGGGACGTCCCAACGGCCGATGTGTTCTCAGCAGTATTATTTGTATCCTTATGTCGATCCTGCATATTATTGAATGGCTTTGGTCGTTCGCTGGGGGCCATCCGCAAATCTTCCTGCAGACGTCTAGAATTTTCAAACAGCCGCAGGATTGTGCCAGCATGCGACCAGTGTTCGGCCAGCTCACGCAGCGAATTAGAAATGGAATCAAATCGGCGAAGGGCATTGATTGCGAGAACGGGGTTCGAAAATCGAAGCTCTACCCGCACTTGGATCATTGCAGTAAACAGCGTATGAACGCCCGAATACCAGACGTATTTGAGACGGTTGCTCAAGCGAAGCTCTTCGAATATGGAGGCAATGACACCAGCAGCCGCGCTGCAGATCTCCGCATCATGCGGACCGTAGTCATCCGAATACGCGGAAGCCCTTGGATGCGGTCGATGGAGGAGAATGAGAAAATTATTATACGTGAGATGCAGCATTGCAGACCAAGGGTCCATGTCCGACGCTCGGAGGCGCAAATTATCTGGGAGCTTGAGAGACCAATTCGCAAGCGCCTCGTCGGCTTCTTGAAGGACGGCTTTACGACGTTCAGCGCTGACTCGGAGCCCGAATCGTTCTCGAACTATATAAGATATCATTGTGCAAAGCTCCGTGAAATGAATGACAAACTCGATCTGAACGCAAGGTCCACAACCTTCAAAATCAGAAGGTGTCAACGGAGACACGTCCGAATCTTCGAGATTTCTGTTATCGGTGCTATCAGTAAGCCGACCGAAAAAACAAGGTATGACCTACGGAGTTGGTTCCAAGACTGCTTACATTGCCTGTGGTCGGCCGTGGGAAATGGACACCATCACGTCGAACTGGAGTAAAATAAACCACAATCTCCTCCACATGCGTCTATCGCGAGGGGAGAATCTGCTTGAGACAGGATTGCGATGCATACCCAAGCCAGTAGCAATTCTAGCAGCTACCCCAACCCAGTAATGAGCATTTGCTGAGACATCGTCATCGGCAGTGTCCGAATGCCAGGTCAGAAGTAGCGCCGCTTGAATTACAATGTCACGATTGCGCTCCACGCGATTATCAAAAAGCCATTTCGTGCGGCGGAAAAAAATTTCCTTGAGAGCATCTCGCTCCGCCTTGGGTCGTGCAACGTGGGCACCAACGAGCAGAATAGCTTGTAAAAGCAGAATAGGTGGCGGATCACTAGGGTCACGATTTCGATACTGGGCTATGAACAAGTCCTCGTCAACAATTGGATACCCTGGATTGACGTGCATAAAGTATGCCTGTACGAGCTCATCTGCAAGTGCCTGCTCAGGTAAAGTAAGAGCGTCCATGAGTAGCTGATCATGGCCCGTTTGCAACTGTCGCCGGGGAATTTCGTTGGCCGCGAAATGGTAGACATCATCATCTTTATCCCGCTGTTGGCGGATGAGGAACGAGATGTTTGATACATCATGACCAACGTAAAGGGCACGCACGCCTCTTTGTATCTCCCTTCTCCCCGATTCTTCTTCGTCGTCGATAAGCTTCACCAGTCGTTTCTCAAGATCTGAATGGGAGTCGTTGTCCAACGATGGTTCCAAGCCTGGTTGTTGATTATGTGACTGCGCGCCAGTACCAGGTTGATTACTACCATTGCTAATGGCTGGGGTAGACTGAATGCGAATCGCCGATGATCCATTGTGACTTGCGCGGATTGTATTTGACACGGGTATGTTTGGATTAGTAGACGTTGGAGATAGAGCTTGGAGAGTAGGTTGGGAAGCAGGAGGAGGTCGACAACGGATAGGGACTGGATCAAGAATTGATCGCACCGCAAGGCGCTTTTTCTTCTCGTGTATGCGACAATCTGTCTTTCCAGAAGAGCGGCAATTGGAGCAAGGAAGCCCGACCACGCGAGCGTCGCAGCGGACTTTACGCCGATGACAATGGATACAGGCGGCTGAACCTGTTGTAGACAAGGCATTGTCAGCATACAGAGGGATAATTTCTTCTTTTTTGTTTTCAAGAGAATCAAAGATATCCCAGGCAAATCGGGATGGAGCATGAAAGAGCCGAGCAAGAGGGCCCTCGAGTCATACCTGCTTTGCGTTTTGTTACACCATCGCCCGCGGGCGGAGAGCCGTTGTGCGCTACGGAGGACATGTCCAGGTTGGGGAGAGCGTCGACACATTTGGATGCCCATATGTTCTGCAGTCAGTCACATCCTTGGAAAGCCAGGAGACTGACATCATTCAGGTGCAGGGCATGAAGATTGAGGCCATAGGGCAGCCACTTGAGCGAAAGCGATAATTAAGGTGGACAGAGACTCAAGAGTGTGAACAAACGGTTTCTAAAGCGTGTCTCTGGGCGTGGGGAGACTTCTCACGTGGCTGCGGAGAGCCAAGGGTCCTCGTACCAATTGCCCCATCTTGTCCATCAGAACAATAATGTATGGCTCATTTCACACACCCCAGTGTCCCATACTGATCCAGTTCCAAGGGGTCTTCCCTCATCATATCGTGGGTTGAGTACAGCCTTGGTTGCGGATTCCAATAGTGAAGTTGAAAACATCATGCAGCTTGATGGAGAGAGATTTTTTTGGTCTAAGAGGGAGAAATCCTTGCAGTAGTGAAGTCCAGAAGTGGCTGACAGTTGGCTGAATTTTGCAAGCACTGGAAATAAAACATTTGCTGAAGGGGATAACTACTAGAGCATCAAGGGACCATTGATGGATAGGCACAGCCGGTTTGCTGGTGCTTCTTAGAAGACCAAAAACCCACATTTTATGATGTTGTTTAAATCTCACTTCACATGTCTAACATCTCAACGCCAAGTCCCAGTTCAACACTGATTTTTCTAGCCCCCCAAGCCGACGCATTTATTACCCAATACCCACATTCCCAGGCCTAAAGCCTCTTCAGTCTGCCACAACCCGTTGGGCAAAGGGCCAAGCCAAAAGTGCCTGGGCTCAAAAGCAGGGTCATTGCAAAGCAGTGAAAGGAGCCGAGGTCCCTTTTTTTCCATACTGACAAGAAGACACTCAAACTATACACAGGGCTGACAACGACTGGCATAGTTGTCGGCCCTCGTCCGCATAACACAGGGGAGATCGGGCTGAACGCCTACCTGAATACCATCAACGCCAGCGATACCCCACGATGCCATTGTAATCGAGCCTCCCAAACTACCCGCCACATCCTCATGGGCTGCCCTGCCTGTGACGACCTTCGACTTGAGACCTGGGGTCCCGAGAACTGACCGCGAAGCTACAAAGAGTACCTCACCGACCCGAAGCATGCCTGACAATCAGCCACGTGCTGGAGTCTGGGTATGACATTTATGCTCGTTATTGTCGTTCATGTCAATGGTAGAGCCCTCATCACTTTCCCGGTCTAATGGGAAGCCGTGGCCTATCAATGGAAAAGTCTGGGTCAAGTTGACGCGCACTGGGATCTGCAGAGAGACGGGGAGATATCTGTTGACGTGGAGTGTGTTTTGAGAGGTTGTCTTGCGAGGTCGACCTCTGCCTCGAGAATAACAATTCATTAATATCACACGATTCCAAGCGAGTGACAGCGACCTGGCTCGAAGCCCAACAGCCCCGCTTCTATGGAGTAGTTGTTCCTAAATTCAATCGGGAAGAGATCAACATAGAAGCTATCAACCGACGTCTAAATTGACACGGAACAGTTACCCGAAGAACGACCTCTCCCAATAATCAATTCGAAATAACCGGGGTCGACATTTGCGCATGACCTACGAGAACTTGAAATAGCAACTCCGCTTGATGGCAGTGTTGAGAGGTCGATCGCCTCCAGAGAAGCTGTCGAAGAGCTGCGTGCTGCTATTGCACGAGCTTCCTTCTCCTTCATCAGACCAAACTCCAGCCAGCTTTCAACACTGACACTACTATGTGGATTCTGCAGTCCGAATCCTGGTGCTTCCCGAGCAAGATATTATGTTGCTGGCGCCACAGAGCATTTTAACCGTTCCCTACCGAAGCACTCACCCGACTGACCTGCAGAAAAAGTTCAAGCTGTCATCGGGGAATATGGATAATACCCCGCAGATGTGCTTGTCTCTAATTGGGCGCGGTTAATTTGTTTAATCAAGGTCAGATTTACGCAGCAGTACACCAAAGTATCGGGGCAAAGACAGGTACGTAGACCATGTGCTGAATAGGGCTTATAAGGGGGAATGATCCCCTTTACCTTTCCATTGTATGTTTCGGAATCGACTTCTCCTTTGTCCTCGTCTTGCTCTTAGGCTTCTGACTGTGCTGTCTCCCTTTTGCCTAGCTTTGTCACTTCATAATGCCTTCCCGAAAGGCTCTTGTATTCGGGGGGTTTGTGGCCTGGAGTGCATTGACTGGAGTTCAAGCCAGGGGCAAGCCAAAGCCAAGCCATACTACAGCTACTATGAGCTCTCCAGACTATGGCGCTTTCACGTATACGGCAATGACTTCTACGCGATACGCAACGCCATTGAAATCGCCGCTCCCAATCCCGACACCATTTGCACCTCCATTCAAGAAGGCATCGACTCTTCTGGATGCCAATATCACCTACACGACTTACTCTTTGAATCCGGAAGCCACCGCGACTGACGATGGACCGTATGGCCAAAGCGCATATGCCGCAATGTGGGCGAGCGCTGGACTTTCATACTCGCATCATCCCCCATTTACGACCACTGTATCGCCAACTCCAGTACCTAGCAGCGAGTTGATCTTTCCGCCAGCACTGCCAGTCGTCCCGGCTGACAAGAGTGAGACAACCGGCATGACTCTCCCTGCTGACTTCGTTTGGGGTGTCGCTAGTAGCGCTTGGCAGATTGAAGGTGGTCTTCAGGTCGAAGGACGAGGACCATCTGTCGTAGACTCGATTGGAGCCCTGCCTTCAACGGCCAATGACTCCAATGTCAACGCTATGTTCTACTATATGTACAAACAGGACATTGAGCGATTGGCTGCCATTGGCATTCCGTATCTGTGCATTTCGATTCCCTGGACCCGAGTTGTCCCATTTGGCGTTTCTGGATCTCCTGTAAATACGCAGGCGCTTGACCACTACGACGACCTGATCAATACCGCTGTGGAGAAAGGCATCACACCTATCGTGACGATCCTGCATTACGACCTCCCTCTATCGGTCCCCTACAGTGACGCAAACTTCAGTGACCATTATCTGTACTACGCCAAGCAGCTCATGACGCGCTATGGCGACCGTGTCCCCTATTGGGTCTCCGTCAACGAGCCTAACCTCGAGCCCGTCGACAACGCTTTGAAATCGATCCTGATTGCCCACGCGAACCTGTACGATTGGTACAAGAACGAGCTCGGCGGCAAGGGCAAGATCACCATGAAGTTTGCCAACAATCTGGCGATTCCACTTGACATCAACAATGCCGCCGACGTCGCCGCTGCTCTCCGCTACCAGGACTTCAGTCTTGGCGTCATGAACAACCCCATGTTCCTTGGCAAGCAGATTCCCGACAGCGTGCTTAAGACTACCGGCATCAAGATTGACCCCCTGACCAAGGAGCAGCTTGAGCTCATCAAGGGCAAGATCGACTTCTTCAGCTTCGACCCATACAGCGCACAGTACGTGACCACACCTCCCGAAGGCGTCGAAGCTTGCGCTGCGGACCCTTCCAACCCGCTCTGGCCAACATGCGTTGTGACCACCAACGTTGACGCCAACGGATGGCTTATCGGCGACGGCAGCGCCGTGTCGTACAGTTTCATCGCGCCGCAGTACGTCCGGCAGCAGATGAAGTACGTGTGGGACACGTTCCGGCCAGCCGGTGTGTTGATCGCCGAGTTTGGATTCCCGGCTATCGGGGCGGACACAGAGACGTTGGATCAGCAGCGTTATGACCTGGAGAAGTCGATCTACTACGAGGCGTTCCTGACGGAGGTGTTGCGGTCCGTGAACGAAGATGGTGTCAATGTCATCGGTTCGCTTGCTTGGGCAGTGCTTGAGACGAACGAGTTCGGCTCGTTCGAACCGCACTACGGTTTGCAGACTTTGAACCATACGAGCTTTGAGAGGACATACAAGCGGAGCGCGTTCGATTATGTGGATTTCTTCCAGCAGCACATCCAGAGTCGCTGAATGGCATGAGCATCCTTGACAGCATGTTAGCTACTGCGCCAGAGAAGAGAAAAAACATGACCGAATGGTTGAGACTATGAAGCAAAAGAGACTATGGAACATAGGCCTATCTCACGTAGGTCAACCTTAGTGTCACATGACCACATCTACTAGATAGCTTCTGCCAATACGGCAGCACCTTAGAAAAATAAGACAATGACAATCTATCTTCATTCATCACACTCCGTTCCCATTATGTGGAGCAGGGCTATACACTGAAAGTAGTAGCATGGCAGGATGTCCCTAAACAGCCCTGGAGTGCTCCCTGAGTATCTCTATCTCTAACTACCTTGATTTGAGTATGTAAGCCTATAAACCGGTCTATTACGGCTGCTCCGCCTAGGTAAATTATTTGAAGCGAGAATCAACGGCTGGTTCTACATCAAGCTTTCATCAGCAGAAAACGAGGTCTCTCTTGTTGTTATTATGTAACTGGACAATTTCTTTGTCATCTATTAATAGCACCTCACAGCACCGTGCCTGCTTTCTTTTCTCCCATGGAAGCCTAGCAGCGTTGTATACAGAAGAGTGTGTACATTTCTCTCATACCCAGATAGCTGATAAATTCAGCTGGTGTTGACTATAATTTTCAGCATACTAGTCATTAATAACCTTCCTGAAGACAACTACCATGTCTAATTACGGTTTGAAGAAACATGCATTATAGATCTGATGTGTTTGGTACCAGCCTATTCGCTGTGATATAATTCTCTTTCTAGCATAATTTGGTATGGTTACTACTCCCTATAAAAGCAGATAATTGGGAAAGATAGATACAAAGTGGCAAGATCTCCAGTCCCGTAATTCCTCGGCTTGCAACTCGACAAACAACATCATAAAGAAAATCAAAAAACTAAAGCAGCCCTTTTGGATGTATACAAGTATTTTTGCAACGGACAGAGTGGGTATAAACTTTGAGAGATTAAAGGCCGCGGAGTCACCCTGTCCTGATCGCATAAACTCCGTCAATGCTCCAAAAAGGCTTCCAACCGTACACCCTTGGACCCAAGCTAGGCAGGTATAACAAGAGACGAGTGATGGATCCGCCGGTGCGCCTCAATATCTCCGGTGGATGGACCAATTGCACACAAAGCGAACGAGCATCATAATGTCCCTCTTCTAGACAGACAACAGCTGTACGGCAGAGTCTTACGGCCCGGTGATTGCGTAGGTTTAGACTCTCAGACTGGCTCATGGCAAGCACTAATAGGACTCACCACCAGTTCCGTTGTGACCTTGACCGACCATAGAAGGATAACCGTAGGCAGAGGCGTCTTGTTCAGAAGGATTTAAGCTTGGATTCAGGATATTGTTGGCATCCTCAGCAGACTCAGGAAAGGCTCCTGAAGCACCACCTGCCGCTGTAGAGGCTCCTGCACGTCCTGCTTGGGATGCATTCGCGGCACCGCCCACCGGTCCGCCAGCATTGTAACCGCTGCTCGTTGGTCGGTTTTGATTCTCGCTTCTTGCGGATTGGGTCTACAGAAAGTAAGCACGGGTTCGGTGTGGGGATTTTGTGTCTCTTTTTCCCAGGTAGCACAAGTCTTACCTCGCGATATTTTGAGAGATAAATTTTCAGAGCCTCCGCATAGTTCTCGAAGCCGAGTGAAGTCATCGCGAAAAGAATATCCTCGCCGTTGACAGTTTTTCGCTTCTCTTGCTGGCATTTTTCTGAGGCTATCAAGACAAACACGATAATGGGTCAGCTGAAAGTATATCGATCACAAACAGAGTTGGCTTCTGACCTTCGCTGGTGATGAACGAGATGAACTCGCTCACGCATTCTTGCATGCATTCTTTTGCTTCTTTCGCGATCTTTGCATTTTCAGGTAATGCCATCTTCATGATACGCGCCACTGTATTTAGATCTCACTGTCAGCATATTTGTTGATCTCACGAGGCTGCCGCGCGGAGACGAAAAAGGGAACAGTGCGATCAACGGAGCAATAAGCAGGGCGATAGTCATGTCAAAGTGGAAGGTTGCACCACGACGGGCTTGCGCTTATTATGCGACCCGTCAATCAAATCAGAGACGAATAGAATGCCGTACGTTCGATCTATGCGCAGAGAAACGTTCTCATGGGTTGAACGAGGGGTTAAATTGATGAAGTAGCGCAACGGCTGTCGGCCAGCACTGAGGGTAAGGCACGCGCAAATCAGAGGGACAGAGAGAGCTGCAAGAAGACGCAACTAACCATTTGCAATCGGTAGCCATCGATCCTGTTCCTTCACCTCGAATTCGCCTTGGCCCTGCGCCTGTGTATCTTGCTGTTCCTTTTCCATGTGCTCCTGATCTTCACCTGATTGCGCTTCAGGTTCCACCTCAGGTTCCTTCGAAGGAGAGGCCGACGACATGTTTTTTAGCTGTTTGGATACGTGTAGCGGATACCGATTATGGGTAACGGTCTCGTTTGATTGCTCCGTTGGCAGAGGACCACGTCACACTGGTGCGCGCGCGATGGGAATCGGCTTCCACGATATCGAGTCTTTGCGTCGGAGGGCGTCCGGCTGGGCAGCGATTCGCTTCACAGCAGCCTGACAAGAACAGACCAGCCGTGTGGGGGATAGATGATTGCTTCTGCACAATACGCTTTGTTCTGACGGTATGTGCAAGTGCCGATGCTGATGGAAGTAGCTTTGAACACGAAGCGCGCAAATCAACTTTCTTCCACCGAGTGGTAGATACTTTAACCACAAAGGGAAGAACCACCCTGGATTGCGATGAGTCGACCTGCAGCCTGCAGCGGTGGTAAGTAACGTCAAACTACCTAGATCTGGGAAGGCTGGGGGAAGCTGGTGGTGACGCGGGTAATACAGCAACGCGGGTGTCGCAGCAGAGGTGGCACTAGTGGGTCAATTGGAGGTGGCGGGTGTGGACTACAATACATGTACACAGCAGTCGCGCTGGAAAAGGGAAAAGGAAGATCTTACAACAGCAGTCACAGACAGTCCAGTTCGATTAAGGAGTCAATGCTTCAACGCGAGTTAAGTGCAGAGAGTAGAATGCGCGCAACAATCAATTGGCGAACCAAAAGCAGGTGGCAGAGCTGGAGAAAATGGCTGGAGCTCCTGTTTGGTCGCTTGCAGCAAACTTGTTTCGATGGAGCAACAAGACTGGCAAATCGCAATACTTGTCTGGAATCTCACGATTACAGTGGATAGTACATAGCTCATTGCGCGAGTCATTCAAATCCCGATTCGAATCACTATTATTGCTACTATTATTGGGACTCCTGCTTTGGACGCCCCTTCTCAGGACTTCATTACAGTCATGACACACGACGTTATTTTACCATTCCTCTTTCTGAACCTGTTTTCGGCCCATAGCTGGGCAAGCCCGTGAGGGGTTATTGTATGGATACGGTATCGACAATTGTAGGGGGAGCATCCATCATGCACCATGGAGACCTGAGAGATAGCGAGAAATAATCTCTTGTATCCCCTAACTCATCAGACTGGGCTTACAGCCTCACTCACGTAAGCGCAGTCGAGGCTAATCATAAAGCAACCAGTCGCAGCGGAGGACGAGATCCAGTACCTGATCACTATGAGCTGCATCCATGCAAGCGTTGAGATCGTCCAAATGGGGTATCCTGACAGCCTAGAAGTTTCCGATCGGATCAAATGGCTCCAACAAGATGGCATGGGCAAACTGCACGTAGGTCATGACTGGTCCGTATATAGGTATGTGCCACTCTGGACCTAGGTATGTTCAGGTCATGGTGCATCAAACAACTCATTCGAGCCACACCAGATGCAAGCCCAAACCATGGGTTTTGGTATGTGCCGCGCGTACAGCTGTCACTTATTATTACCGGCTCCAGGCTCGAAATGACAACATGAAGAGACGATTAAGATGGATATTGAAGAGCAGAATGGCAACCCTATACCATCAATCAGGCATCGCTTGCCCTTGTCCATTTGTTGGCAAGCGACAGCCTTAGGCCTTATGCGCTTGGTCTACACTTTGTTTCTGCTAGAAGCTGGACCGATATCAGGCACGAGTGCATGTTTGAATCCAACCATCTTCGTTGGCATTTCGTTCCATTTCGCATCTTCTTGAGCTGACGGATGCTGGAATTCCTTACCACCTCGAACCGTCTCAGAGCCTTCCATACTGAGAACAGTCATTTTTTTCCACATCACATACCAGACAGGACAGGCATAAGCAGAAAGTCTCCGGAATTATAGACAACGCGATTTCACAAATCCTTTCTAGGTCAACCCTTTCGCTCCTTTAACGCCAGTACTTTTGTGCTCCATGGCCCCAAGAATACACAGAACATGGTATTTTCAATCGGACAGGTAACATTTATCATCGCTGCGACACCTCGTTCTCATGGTTGGACAACCTGGATGTTGTTCTTCTTCTGTAAGGCGAGTATCAGCACAGTACTGGCATATGTTTGCCCGGACAGGCCGGTTTTTCCAGCGTGCCGATTCCCAAGACGGGGAAATCTCACCTTCCAGTTGTCCAGCTCGGTTTGCTTAGTTCTGTACTGCTTGAGCATATCATCCAGCACCTGCTTCAGCCCATCTGAGTTTGTCTTGAGCGACGGAAGGACATCGGCAACTGTCCGCTCAACTAATACTCCATTTACCATGCGGAAGCACTTTCGATCTTTTGCTAGAGGTTCGAGCGTTTCGATCACCAGTCTGGTTTTGGAAACAGAGATAGGTGTCAGTAATTTGTGTCTAAAACGTACTGTCGCCTCGCCATCGTGGCTAGATACCTCGCGTCCTGTTTAGGATGCGCGAAGAAAAATCTGTTCCACTCACTTGTGTTCCTCAGCCTCCTGTTCAATATCGCCAATCTTCTGTGCTAGTTGTTGGAGCGTATTCTTGAAGTTTGTGTATTGGAGCTGGAGCTCTGTTGAAGAACATTCGTGATTAGCTGGGTATCGTTCGATGTAGGATAATAGCAAGGACGAATGAGTAGATCTTAACAAACCCTGTTGCTTCTTAACGTTTAACTGCTGTTGGCTAGCCATGCTGCTTGAACGATTAACTGGCACAGCGTAGATGATGCTGGAGCTTCAATGCGGGGCACCTCTGCGATACCAGAATTGCCCTTGTTTGGCGGAGTACCTGTCCAAGTCGGGTTGGGCTACACTGCGTAGGACAGCTCTCAAGCAATTCAGTGTAAACAACCAATATTCGCGAGATACGAAATGTGCGCATAGTACAAGCAAATGGAGAAGCAAGTTATTACCAAATTATTGATTTACCCAAATTGCGTCTCTATTCGTTGAACCACGACGACAGTATGAGGCACGTGACTCGCAATCTTGGATTTGATATGGACTCCCGACCTACCGCGATACTGGACATTTCATCTTAGACATCACTCACTCCAGGTGGCTGCTTGGCCGCCATTTTTTTAATTTCACCTTCCTTTCAAAGGTATATATCATCGTTTGCCAGTGATTTTACACGGAATTCGCCATGGCGCGCTTCGAGATGGGCCCTCCGCCCAAAAGGCTGAAGAGCTCTAACCTTCCTCCGCCACTTCGCGATGCGAAGCGCAAGGACATCGACAATTGGGAAACCAACCGAATGCTCACATCAGGTGTTGCTCAAAGACGAGATTTCGATGGTGATTTCATGCCGGAAGATGAAGAGGGCACTCGTGTCCATCTCCTCGTCCATGATTTGCGGCCGCCTTTCCTCGATGGCCGAACAATCTTCACCAAGCAGCTGGAACCGATTTCAGCTGTGCGCGATCCGCAAAGCGATATGGCAGTCTTCAGTCGGAAGGGAAGCAAAGTTGTTCGTGAGCGACGTCAGCAACGAGAGCGCCAGAAGCAAGCGCAGGAGGCGACAACGGTGGCGGGTACTGCGCTGGGAAATATTATGGGCATCAAGGAGGATGAGGGCGACAGTGCGGTTGCAATGCCGGTCGAAGAGGTATATAAGGGCGGAAACAAGTTCGCAAAGCATCTGAAGAAGGACGAAGGAGGCGCGAGTGCGTTTAGCAAGAGCAAGACGCTTCGCGAGCAGAGGGAATTTTTGCCTGCCTTCGCCGTGCGAGAGGATCTCCTACGGGTCATTCGAGATAATCAGGTCGTCATTGTCGTTGGCGAAACTGGATCTGGCAAGACAACTCAGTTGACACAATTCTTGCATGAAGACGGGTATTCGAAGCTTGGTATGATTGGATGCACTCAGCCGCGCAGAGTGGCTGCCATGAGCGTCGCCAAACGTGTGAGTGAAGAAATGGAAGTCGATCTCGGTGGGCTTGTTGGGTATGCGATCCGCTTTGAGGACTGCACTAGTGACCAAACTGTCATCAAATGTGAGTACCGTTCGTGACAGCGCTTACGCAGTAATACTAACATCGTTCTTGCAGATATGACCGATGGCGTGCTTCTACGCGAGTCCCTAGTCCAGCCAGATCTTGACAAATACTCTTGCATTATCATGGACGAAGCGCACGAGAGAGCTCTCAACACTGACGTCCTGATGGGTCTGCTGAAAAAGGTCTTGGCTCGGCGGAGAGATCTGAAGTTGATCGTTACCTCGGCCACGATGAATGCAGAGCGCTTCTCGAGATTCTTCGGTGGCGCTCCAGAATTTATCATCCCCGGAAGAACTTTTCCTGTAGATGTTCACTTCTCTCGCACCCCCTGTGAGGACTACGTGGATAGTGCAGTCAAGCAGGTCTTGGCGATTCATGTCTCACAAGGGCCCGGTGATATTCTCGTCTTCATGACCGGACAAGAGGATATTGAAGTTACCTGCGAGCTCATTGACGAGCGATTGAGACTGCTCAATGACCCGCCGAAACTCAGCATATTACCCATCTATAGTCAGATGCCAGCCGAACAGCAGGCAAAGATCTTTGAGAGGGCCCCTCCGGGCGTTCGAAAAGTTATTGTTGCAACCAACATCGCAGAAACAAGCTTGACCGTTGACGGTATTATGTATGTTGTCGATTCTGGGTTCTCGAAGCTGAAAGTGTACAACCCCCGAATGGGTATGGACACACTTCAGATCACACCCATCTCTCAGGCAAACGCCAACCAGCGCTCCGGAAGAGCAGGACGAACAGGGCCTGGCAAAGCATACCGACTTTACACGGAGATGGCGTACAAAAACGAGTTCTACCTGCAGACGATCCCTGAGATTCAGCGAACAAGTCTTTCCAACACTGTGCTTCTCCTGAAGTCGCTTGGAGTCAAAGACCTTTTAGACTTCGATTTCATGGATCCCCCGCCACAGGATACAATCACGACATCTCTTTTCGAGCTCTGGTCGCTGGGTGCGCTGGACAACCTGGGCGATCTGACCCCGTTGGGGCGCCGTATGACGCCATTCCCCATGGACCCTCCGCTAGCCAAACTCATCATCACCGCCGCAGAAGAATATGGCTGCAGTGAAGAAATGTTGACTATTGTGTCCATGCTGTCTGTGCCTAGCGTCTTCTACCGCCCTAAGGAACGCCAAGAGGAATCGGACGCCGCTCGTGAGAAATTCTTTGTCCCCGAATCTGATCATCTCACTCTTCTCCATGTATACACGCAGTGGAAATCCAATGGATATTCCGACGCGTGGTGTGCTAAACACTTCCTCCATGCAAAGGCCTTGCGACGAGCCAAAGAAGTTCGCGAGCAACTTCACGACATCATGACCGTTCAGAAACTGCCTCTGGTCAGCTGTGGCACTGATTGGGATGTGCTCCGCAAATGTATCTGCTCTGGATTTTATCACCAAGCGGCTCGGGTCAAGGGCCTTGGCGAGTTTATCAACCTGCGGACGAGCGTGACGATGCAGCTGCATCCGACTAGCGCTCTGTATGGATTGGGCTACGTCCCGGAGTATGTGGTCTACCACGAATTGATTTTGACAAGCAAGGAGTACATGTCGACCGTTACCGCGGTAGATCCTCATGTAAGTTCTTTCCTCCTTTTTTTCTCCTCATGTCAAAAGATCTTATTGACTGACTTGACTTTGATCTATCTAGTGGCTCGCCGAACTCGGTGGCGTATTCTACTCGGTCAAAGAGAAAGGCTATTCCCATCGCGAGCGTCGCGTCACGGAACAAGAATTCAACCGACGCATGGAAATCGAAGCACAAATCGCCGCAGATCGCGAGCGAGCCGCAGCAGAAAAGCAGCGAGAAAAGGAACGCAACGATCCTTCGAGGCGCAAAAGAGAAGTGGAAGTCGGTGGCTCAGTTGTTCGCCGCCCAGTCATCAAGGGAGCAAGAAGAGTCGGGGGTGTAGTGACCTCTTCATCTTCTTCGACCTCCTCCGCCCGAAACACTGCTGCCAATGGATCCGGCGGCGGCGGTAGTGTGGTGAAGAAGCCACAGGTGCCTCGAAAGTCGGGACGAGTCTTTTAGCGCTTTTTATTGAGAGTTGTGCATGAACAGGGCGTTTTGATGTACTGCAATCGCATTGATACGGTTCATAGAGGCGAGACTTGAAAATATTGGTGGTTTGGTTTTCTTTGGGTCGATCGAGTACACCAAAATGTGGATATACAAATACGTTGACAATGATACCCAATGTATGCCATTGCATACAGGACTTCTCATTGCATGTCCTCAGCAACATAGGATAGATAAGATCAATGCTGGCAATTTTCCTCTTTCAATATTCTAGTAAAGTACAACTAAAAAGAAACAAAAGGAAGCAAGTGCGCGCTCCACCGCATAAAGGCAGGATCCAACCCGGCAGAAATCGATAAAGAAACACAAGCATCCGGCGTAGGAAATCTTCTCCGTGACTTTTCCTGACTTCAAAGAGTGTATAAATATTCTATTCATCTCTCTGCACCAGCTGTCCAAGACTCTCTTTCTCGGCGTCTGATGCGCTAACCAGGGCGAGTCCTCCTTTCTAGTTAATAAAGTTGATACAGAAGAAGTGCAGAATCAAGCTCCCGAAGATATAATCGGCGAATGCCCTAGACATTGGTTTAGTCCAAACTGCTAGATAGATCCCAGTTGCAAGTCTTTGTTTACTCACCTCTCATGGGAAACAGCAGGAAAGGCCTCTTCTTCCTCTCCAGCCGCGATCTTAACATTCTTCCCCTTTGAACTGGGCTTGGATCCTCCCTTCGCAATGGTATCTGCGCTGCTGGTGCTGCTCGTTTGCATCCGTAAACTGGCAGTGAGGACGAATTGGCCGACGGCGGCGCTGAAACCGCTCAGGAAGGCGTTGAATGGCTGGATAGTAAAGAATGATCATAAGCAACGCGATCAATGTCGAGAACACAGGTCAATGCTTGGCAGTAAGCTTACATAGTTTCCCGCAAGCACACAATACACAAACTGCACACCTCCGACCAGAACTAAGAACGCCATAAACGCATCGAGGAGCAACGTCCGCTGCGGCGTGGTGGCCAGGTATTGCTGCCAGATATGTTGAGCGATCTCGACGGGGGAAGAGTTTGATCTCAATGTCGCGGGTCCGGAGGAAAGAGCCTTCGTTGAGGTGGATGTGGATGGGGAGGTGGCGGTAGGAATTGCTGGAGCTGGTGCTGCTGCACTTGAGGCTGCCTGTCGTTTCGGAGCCATTGTATTGGGAGATTTAATTTGATGGGATGCGGAATTGGCGTCGAAGGACTGCGAGTGGAAGATACGATCACAAAAGGCGAATTGGTCAAGATTGAGAAGCCTCAACTGAGTAAAAGGGTCAGAAAAGGGCGTTAAATTGAGAGCCAATGCTGGACCCAATTGTGGGTTGTCGAGAGATAACAGATACGTATGCCGCTGCTGAAGCTACGTATGCTTTGCGGGTGCGTGGATTACTCCATAGATTGCAGAGAACTGGAAAGCCCCGAGTTCACGTGATATACTTTCATCCAGGTGAGGACATTCTACTTAGATTCACTACAAATAATTCCTGGTAAATTTGCTCTTTGCAATATCCAAAGCAATGGCTGAATACGAAAGGAAAGTGGGACAATAAAAATACTGTTCTCGATATGCATCAGCAATACAGTCTCTGTTTCCGCCTTAGACCTGAATTGCCAGACAATCGAAACTGAGAAAAGTTCATGCGACCAGTGTTATATCGAAGCAGAAGTGGAGTAGCACTCGAGGCATAAGGTATTTTCTGAACAGCTTATAATACATCCAATAGAAGTATTGGCCTATTGGCCGATAAGAAAAGAATCCGAGAATCAGTTGCGTTGAACATTAGAGGTATAGACTGAGCATTGCCACAGACACTGGGGTTTGAGATATTCTGCACTAGAATGGTCGAGATCCTTTCTAAAGAGTCCCGGTTTCAAGATGGTTCAGCGGGAAAAGACAGCGGAGCACAAGGTTGCAGGTGCGAGTGGAGATATATTCGGTAATAGTAGCCCAATTCGATGGACTTCCAAAATGAGAAGATGGGAGGATTCTTCTCATCCTCGTGAAGCAACGGATCTAAACACCAAAGACTTCTAATGTCATGGCCAGTAGAAATGAAGAGCTCTACCAATCGCCTATCCCATTTGTATCAATGAAATCAACTCAGATCGTGAGCATGTGGAGAAAATGTGCACATTCATCCATGGTGGAGCGGTAGTGACTTTTAGGCAAACCAGTCGGAGACATTGCCCATCGGACCGTTCACTCGGGTCCCTTGGATGTCCAGTTGGAAATCACGCATCACTTGATCCCATTCTGTCCAGTTGAGATGGGAAGATGAAGGGTCTTCCTGGATCTCCGTGGGACCCAAATCATCGGGTAGTCCCGCTGCTGCGTCAATGCCGGCGAACGATTGCTGCTGAGAGGCGTAAATAGACTGTGCAGTGGGGCCAGCAAGCCAGTCGGTATTGGGAAAGAGTTCAGTGAACATCTCCACGGGATCTTTGTTCAGATCGATATCCAGGCTAGGTCCTCCTTGAGGCTGTAGGGTTTGTTCTGTCGAGTTTGATGTTGACACCAGAGGGTCCGCAGGCATAGGACTCCGGGGCAAGGTAAGAGAGGGCAAAATTCCCTTCCCGGGTCCAAAGTGTAGAGGAGTTTGCGATATCTGGGAAGGAGTTGGAGTCGGGCCAAACTGAGCGCGTAACTCCTCCTGTTGTCGAGCTCTGAACGCGGCAGCCCGTTTCATTAATCGCGAAAGTGGTCGCCACATCATTCCTCTCTTCTGTTTCGCCTGCTTTTCCCATGGCTCGTATACAGAACTCACGGCCAACCACGCACGGTCTGTAATAGGACAGATGGGGCGAACGCAGAGCTCTGAAAGAACAATAGCCACTGCACCCCATTGAAGATTCGATCGGAAGAACCAGTCCCAGTGAGCCGTGCGCTGTCCGTTCTCTATCAAATAAGAGAACTCGACAACTTCGATTGAAGTGATCAACAGGCTTTCTCGCGACGCTTGAGAGAGATTGGCCCCGCGATCTCGCCGAGTCAAGGGATGATGTAATGCCAGCCACAACTTTGCGAGGGCAAGCCGGGCGACTGTGGCGCAGACCCATTCGAGCGGAACGGACATGTCACAGTGTTTGAGGTATCGCTCCTCAGTGCGCTTGTTGATGATCTGTATCATTTTATCTTGATCCTCCACGGTCGGTCCGACGTCGAAGAGGAAGCGGCCATTTGGACAGACATTATTCACTCGGCGTAAGATCACACAGATCTCGCAACGGACGAGGCAGAAAGTCATATCCGTGAAGCCAACCCGTTCCTCGGGCGGCTCCCGCATCTCGGGGAAGAGATCATCGTCATTGACATTCAACGGAAGTCGCGTGTCGTACATCCGTTCGTGTATTTGGGCGTCCGTTCCATGGTCTTCTGACGAGCGTATATCCACAAAGCAGATATGCCACCATAGCCGGCGACGCATCTCGGTTTCGAAGGGCTTCAGCTCAAAATTGGTGCCATCTCGATGTAGGCCTAAGCCTTGCGCGAGACGGAGGACGACCGCACACATGGTCCAGACAAATTTCGTATCATCCTCCCGCCGTACACAAATTAGAAACAGAACAGCAGCTTGTAGGACAATCAGGCTCTGGGTATTAAGAAAGCCAGCCTTAGAAAGGCCTTGCTCGACAGCAAAACGATAGCGATTCACTAATACGTCGCGATCCTCACCAAGACGAGATAGACACTGCTCAGGCGACAAGGAGATTACAGCCGCTAGGTATATGCTGAAAACCAGTGCCTCAGAATGCTTATCCAACGTGTCGAGGTTCTTGGAAATCTCCCGGATGAGGTTTCTGGCAGTAGATTTATGGAGTATAGGAACCAATGGAGCAACATTTTTTTCATAAATATCCCACATGAGCAAAATCGTTTGCTCAGGAGGATGGTACTTGCGAAGCGAATGAGAGAGCGAGTAATACCCAAATAAGAACCCGTCGTGATTGCCCGAGTGCGATGAAGTCGACTCCGGGGATGGATAGTCTTCCTCCTCAGAGGATGACGGGTCAAGGATGTCTTGAAGTTCCTCGATCTTTCCATGAAGTCAGTATCTCGAATAGCCTGCAGCGCGTTCCGTAAAATAATAGCGCCTTTCTGATAAACATCGCTGAGAGGCAGACATGTTCTTACCTCATCACCAAGACTAGCCCAGAGTCTGTCACTAACATATCGACTCCGGCCGTCGTCTATGACCAAGCGACCAACCTCGTTCTCCAAATCTCGCGGGATGACCCTTCGGGGATCAGAGCCCAGGAAATTGGGACAACGTTCACCTGTCTTAGCTTGCGATTCAATCGTGGTGTCCTCATTGGTTTGAGAGGTCGAAGACATCGAATTCGAAGCTGGAGTGGTCTGTGTATCATTGCTTTTGTTGGGGTGACTATCTGGACTGGCAACATTTTTCCCGCTGAATTGCTCGATCACCCCCTCGAGACGCCGCAGTCGTGAAAGCAACTCCGCATCTGGCGGCCGCTTCGACTTGCGAGGTGCCCTCCCAGGCCCTGGAAACACGCATTCTATTCCGGCCTTCATGCAATTAGAGCATGGCGTCCGTTTGTTGCAGCGTACTTTTCTGCGACGGCATGTCACACAGCTGCGCAGGCTGAGGTTGGGGTGTGACGACTGCGTGGCACTTTCAGCGCAGGAATTGTTATGTGAGCTGGAGGCATTGGTATCGGTAGGCGCGCTGGCTCCACTTGTAGGAAATGGTGGGATCGCGGAAGAAACCGTAACGGTGGAGGCTTGAGATAGTGTTGGAAGATTCAGAGAATGTGAACCTCCAGCAGCAGTGCTGGACAACATGATGGGCGACCGATTGTGGAGATGCTGAGGCCACCTTCCCCTCCCCACATTATTCGGTTGAGGAGCTGTAGTGCTGAACGTCCAAGGGTGGGCAGGAACACCTTCAGTTTGGAGGCAATGAACCCATCAACTTGAGCAGGAAAAGCTCCAAAGTACCTGGATACTTTGAGAAAGAGGAATTTGAATTATTGAGATCCAGAGATCATTCGTGCAGATAAGCAGTAAGGCTACTCCGTACGGACCATACCTCGTTAAATACGGTACTTAAACCTTACCCACCATCCTCAAGAGATCGTCGTGAGGATCATCATCGTCTCTTAGGATCGGCGTACGTATTAGAAGCTAGCAAGGGACTATTATTCCGCATCTGGTTCATGCGCCAATCCACATCCCCCTTTGCCTTATTAATGACAGGGTTCTGGCCCTTGACGGACATGGATGAATTACTGATCGCTTCACTACTTGACGGAGGACATACCTGTCCTAACTCTGCTTTTTGTCTGGGTGACTCAGCTCAATATACCGTGGATCGCACTAATTAGGTCGCCCAGATGTTGACTGGTGATGCACTTTGGCTAAGAGGGCCGGGGCCACTTAAGCATTTACCGAACAGGTGCCAGTTCAGTGAGTGATAGCATAGGCAGCAGAGTTTCAACTATTCCATGTCCAAGACTGCAACTGATCTGATCCCTTGTCCTGGTTCACAAAATACGGGGACACTTTAAGCTGGCTGCTTACCTGATATCCATAGAAGATCCTTTCAGATCTAGTCATGCTGCGATGCCATCCGTGGACGCACTCCCATGTGACACCTCTGCCTTATCTGATCCGAGATGCGCTGCTAGCCGACAAATCAATTCCTGTTTAGGGATTGGGATCAGAGGTCTGACGACTCGCCTATACTCTTCCTTTCTTTCTCTTCTTCTTCTTCATGATCCGGACGCAACTAGCTGGGCAATGGGGAGCCGACATGATCGAATATACTACTAATAGCCGGCTGGATAATATGGTTAAATGTCCCTGATTCGTCTCTGCGTACCGTCGCATTTGCTCGATTACATGCTCGATCATATGATCTGACATGATAATCGCATTCCATATACTCGATTAGCTTTGTTGAATTTGCAATGGCTCCTTGGATACGTCTGAGAACATGCTTGATTTCTTTGGGGATATCAGATGTCCAACGCAATAAATATTTCATTTCACCAGTCATTTCGCCAGAAACAATGGTCTATATGATCGAGAATGCCTCTAAAGCGTCCATAAATCCGGCGATGGCACTAATCCCAACGAGCCCCTTCGTTGCATTCCGCGCGAAATCCTTGGCATCTTCTCGCGAATGTTTGTTCCGAGAAGGTGACCGATGATAGTGTGAGTTTGAAGAAGAGAATTGCCGCCTATCTGAAGGTGAGCGCGAAGCTGCACGTGGGGGATAATGTCCAGGTTGTAAGTGATGGCTTAAGCCTCCCTGGGGAGGGTACTTTCCGTAGACTGGTGAAGTCGAGGAATGAGTCTCGAATTGCACTTTCGGGGTTCCGTACGAGGGAGCACTTGATTGGAAATTAGGTTGCTTCACGGGCACCGAGCGCGGCGTTTCATAATCTGCTTTGTATGGATATTGATACTGTTCTCGAGGCGCAGCGACGTAGGATGCCCTAGGTTGCGTGTAGAGTGTTGGCCGTGGCTTAGCAGAATAAGTGGCATCTGGTTTGATGTCATCTCTCTTTGGAGTGCTTTGGTATTTGCTCTCAGAACTGCGGGGTGGAAGCTGGTTTCGATCAGTTTTGTCCAAAGTAATACCGTCACTTCGCTGCAGCTTCCGGGATGGGTAACGCTCGTCAAAGCTCTGATTATCGCCGCCACTAGACTCAGAGGCGTCCAGCTTCTCTCCATGTCTTCTTTTATGACGGCTCACATCACTGCTGTGTTCTGAGTCACTTTCCACATAGGCTTGATATTTGGAATACTGCTTCCGAAGACGGGCTGCATGGTGCCTGGCTTCTTGAGAGTGAGGCTTCCTCCAGTCGTCGGTGATTCCCTCCAAATAATAACCCTTTATGTTGTGTCCATCAAAATCAGGATCGTTGTCGTCGTCATCATCGGATAACAGATACGGTCGCTGTTCCATGTTTCGGCTTATATTTGCCATGGATCCTTCGGCGTTCGCCAATCTATCGTGATCGATTGAATATGTCCAGTGGGTTAACAAACTGTTCATCACACCCTCGGACAATTGCACCATATCCTTGGCGGATTTTTCCATGTCACTCATTCTTGTATCGCTTTCCCCGATGGAGATAATCGATAGCTTCAGCAACCTTGTACGGTTGGAGGTATCGTTTGATTCCGTCAAAGGCATTGGGCTAATCGACTGCAAGTAATGGTCGTTGATCATTCGGTTTGTTTGGTCGTTTTCTGTATCCTGTGCTTCTTGCTCCACAGACTCCCACAGTCGTTCTAAGCGCTTCAATGACCAGTAACGGACGATGATCATATTCTGAGCTTCTGCTTTCTCTTGGGCGATCATATCATTCGTAGTCTCAGGGGTACTGGAAAGGTCAATGAGCCAAAACACCGGTTGATGGGGATTCCAAAATATACCTTTCAACGTTCATCAACCTGCCCAGCCGCAGTATTTGCAGCATGACCGAAAGACTCAACTTTAGTGACTCGAGCTGTGCCAAGAGATACGTAACGTGCTGCCTTTTGAAGCACCATTTGACTCTCTGCTGCAAAGGCAGTATCTTCAGATCTCCATGCACATCCGTTGCTTTCAGTTTATCAAGCATCTGCTCAATCTCGTCGAATATGGATTGGCCTTGGTTCGCGATTTCGCATGCTTTATCGATAGCATCGCTAGTATATTCGGAATTTGCTGGATGGAGCGTCTGGCCGACCTGCTTTAACATCAAAGAGAACAGTGAAATGCCTTTTGCAATGCTGTGTATCTCAATGCCTGACTGTGCAATTTGGCAAGCGGCGGCGTTCAATAGAAGGGACAGCCTGAACCCTGCCCCTGCAATCTTTGTAAGGGATGATGACTGGGGTCCTGCAGAAAAATTTAGCCCAGCGCAACCAGCATCATGTAAATCGACTCACCTAGTTGCGCCATGGTCTCAACAATAAGTATGACTTGGCTGGATGCTGTGTAGATTTCAGGACATTCGATTCTTTGAAGGAATAACTGAAGAAAGGGGCATCGTTGTGGGTTTGAAAGAGATTCGTATGAGGCTCAAGTTTCCCTCAGCTTGTCAATGGAGTTGCCACCTCTCATTATGTCGCCTATCTGCTCCTGTCATACATAGTAGATCAGCGCAAGGGAGCAGCATAAAACGTTGTACTACTTGCTCATAAGATGATTTTGCAAGGCAAGCCGGGCGCTGTTGCCTGAACAAACAAAGTAATCAGTGAGAGACAAAGAAGATCCGAGCACATGATATCCTTGAGATGACGACATGTAGGGCTGCTTAAACCCCCCTTTCGCCCAGAAGAAGCCCAGCAATGCTGCGATATTGGCTGTCCACCGCACTAAATGCGCCTTGGGCTGAGGCGATCAACGCCCCGCAAACTGGGCAAAAAATACTCGTTTTGAATGTCAGAGATACAATTTACAACTTAATTACAAGTATGCTGCAATCTGCAAGAAAGATATGAGATAAGCTTACGGTGACTGAGACGGGTGCCTCCTTTGAGTTCCAATTTATTGTCGTCGTTCACTTTTCGTCTCAAACAACCTCCCATCGAGTCCAGGTTCGAATCTTGTAAGGATGGGCAAGTACTAAAAAAAAACCTCGCACCCTCCAACCCGACCCCCTACTTCGAAGGGTTTCAGGGCCAATTCTGATATCAATTTGAAGCGATGTTCAAGCTGAATAACATACTTCATTTTTGTGCTCCCATCCACCATACTGGCGTTGCAAGCGGCCTGCAAGAGGACCAGAAACACAGCCGCAACCCCCCCAC
>JSYV01000376.1:0-13952 GCA_000787455.1 Evansstolkia leycettana | reverse complement strand
ATCCGAAGGTTAGGTCTACCCGCAGGGGTGGCGAAGCCCCTGCGAGGGGACGGGTAGTATATCACGGAACACCACAACCGGGTAGAAATATTCCTCAAGGTGAACTGCCTGGATATCAGGGTCTGGATCAGTGGGCTACCTTTCGGACCAATTCCTCGCGAATGCCGCCGGTGGCTTTTCTCAAATTCTCGTCGATAATGTCTGCTGTAATGTATCGCCTCTTCCCAGTGAGGTCTGCTGGGCCTTGAATGGCCCGAGCCCAGATGTCTTCTTTCCACCCGTCGTGGCCTCCATTCAACGCAGAAAACAGAAATTTGATACCATAAGAGGAGCAAGAGAGCACAATAGGAAGGCAATTGTAAGGCGGTATGTCGAGAATACACATGGCATTCCTCATATAAAAGGCATACACTTCTGGTCCATTTCAATGCTTATTCTCCAGTCGTGGACTGGAATTTTCTTGATTATTGATAGCCTTAAGACTGCTGGGATATTTCCTCTTTGTACTCCATACTCTTGTTCCTTTGCTCCGCCTCTCTCTAATATATTATCTGAGCTTACCTCGATCGCAACCCTGCATAAGCTCCCACGAACCCAAACTTATATAACGCAATCAGTCAAAGTCCACGAAATCCGTTCTAAGGTTGACGATATTAACATCGCCACCGAGGATGTGACATTCTTGAGACTGAATAAGAATAACATATATCTCATGACTAGTTACTACTAACACAGCATCAGAAACCCAGATGGTTGACAGACTTAGTAACTGACAAAGCATATTCTGAATGATACCATATACACGTCTCAAAATATTACCCCAGACCATATTCAAGAGGCACTCGCTCCCTTTGGTCTCACTAGCAGACAGATACATCACTTGCTCAGTCCAAGGGGATTCTCAGCCGTCTGCTCTTGACTGCCAATGCTCTTAAACGTGCTCTCGGTGGTATTGCCCAGATCCTGACCGGCTCCGGAAATCGTGTTTCCGAGACCTGAGCCAACTTGGCCCACTGTCTGGCCAAGTCCTTCGACAGCACCTCCGACAGTAGAGGTTAGTGCGCCGACCGTGTTGCCGAGGACGTTGGCAACGCCGCCGAGGAGGCTAGCTGGATTAGAAGATGGATGGGTTAGGGTTTGGTTTTGGTATTTGGAGTTGGATGTGGAGAGAGATGGTGCATAGCTCATGCCTCGATATGATGGCATGTGCCAACAGGGAACAGAGGCAGGGAGTCTGCAACGAAGAAATGGAGGGAACTGGAGAAAGCAAAAAAGTCCGGGGAAAAATATGGTCAATGGAAACTTACGGTTCTCGTCTTTGGAGGACATTTCTGTTTGGTTGCTCGGTACTTGTTCTGCAAGAAAGACGAGATGATTCAATTCAACAGACTCAAGTATCGATGATTTTGATATGTTTGTAGACTTACTTGTAGGCTCAAAGTTCTTCGAAGTCTCAGCGATCTATATGATACAGGAACCGATTCCCAGATTTTTATGCGTCGTTGTCTGGGATGGCATCTGTCCAGCACCTAGTAGTCAATAATGATATCATGGCACTGTAAACCAGCACAAGACGACAGCTAATCAGTCGCTCTCACGCCATCTTTAAGCCACCAGGAGACAGTCTGTCGGAACAGCCTTGTAGATCATCAACGGCTGCTAATCAATTTGACGTCGGAGAATATTTGACATACGCTATCTCCACTGTTGTCTGGTTTGATTCGTCCTCTTGCAATGGATGGGAGCGGCGAAACGTCGCCACATGAGCATGTGGCTGGGGGAGATAAGTTAAGATAACCAAGTAGATGAGCCTCCTACGTCTTGGTCTCTCCGATCTGAACGTTCTGTAGCTTGTTGGGTTATCAAATACAGAGTTGAATTCAGCCAGAGGAGCAAATTGCATCATTTCGAGGTGAGGTTGATGGTCTACTGTGCATTATGACAGCTTACTATCAGGTTGCATTGTATTCATATCCAAAAGAAAGTGAGATACTTCTTTCCCCCCTCTCCATTGGTCAAGGACCGTATGTGCAGTTTTTGATAAGATGTATTGGGAAATTTATTCTGTCTTCCTTCTTTATCAGTCTACAAGTTTGTGCGTTGCGGCATGCTGTAAAAGGAGACAATAGATCAAGCTTACTGGGAATTATTCTGAATTATATGGACATGAGATAACCTTGCCCTGCATGAAAGGCGTAGGGAAGATGCTGACTGGCGGTCCACAGCCCAGAAGAGTGACACAATAGGCAGGATCCTCTTCCTCGATTCGAATGTTCTAGTAACCAGAATACTCACATTGTGATCAACAAATTCTTAATGGGGCCTATTTCAGAAATGCCATTTGTTTTTCCCATCAGCTGGGCCACGGGAGCTTCAGAAGTAATTATTGATTGCATCTCTTGACCCGTGTATCGAATGAACAAGTATAGATGCTGAATGTCATACACTCGACTTGTGGTGTTCACATGATACATAGCAGTAGATGGCAGAACCATGTCAGATATGCATGCAACACAGTCGGTTCCCATCCAATGATATCGTGTGGACTAATTAACCTGAGCAAGGGTCAGAACGGTCCTCTTCGACGTACCCGCTGATCATGCCTTATTTCTATGTCCTCTTCGGGAAGGTCAAGGAGACTGAAGCCATCGATCCCCCTCACACTGATCTATTTGCTTCATTGATTTTCTCACGGGCTCTGACTTATTCCATCCAGGGTCTCCGCTTCAAACCGACTTTCCTACTGTCCTAGCTTCTTGAAGTTGAAGAACTCGAATCCTCGACCAGACAGTGGAACTCAGTTTCTGAGGTCGGGAATTGACCGATCTTACTCGTTCGTAGAGAGTTTTGACCCCCATGCCCCCGCAGATCAATGCCATTAGGGCTGTTAAGTAGGTGAAATGCTGACTCTGCTTGCGGTCAATAGCGTAGGCTGCTGTTAGGAGCGCTTGAGAACGGCTTGTATATGTAATTCTGGAGTCGGGAGTCTGGGGTCTGGAGTCTGGAGAGAGGTATATACGTACATAGATGCTTTCTGTATGGAGGCGGGCTTTTTTGCCTTGTATCGTGTCTAGGATGCCCATACGGAGTAGAAACAAAGGGAGGATGGCCGTGACAGCCGTGTTTGTTCTTCAGAGTGGTATCGCGCAACGGGTACCCATCGAAGATGAGAGAATCATCTCTCACGCGATTCGCAAAGTTTGTTTCTCTTCCATGTTCTTCGACGGACGTTGATGAGACAGCAGGGTTGCAGGGACTGGAGAACGAAAGCCGTCTCGGGCCAATGAGGACCGGGCCCGGCGCCGATTCGCGACGGTCTCCCCGCAGTCCACTAGAAGTTTCTGCCTCTCAGGCCATCGGCTCTCACCTTTGGAACAGGGTTCCCGGATGGCCCTGGACGAACAACGGGCGAGAAAAGAAAAAGAAAGAAGGGAAATTCAGAGAATCGCATGATCCAATGTTTCTACGCCGAGTGGATACTCTTCCCCCTGACGCTCCGTGGGCTTTGCGACCATAAATTTGCGCCAACCGCGCCAACTTGCGAGGGTTGAATCAAATCTCGACTTTAGAGAGCGGCAAGTCTCCAGATCTTGATTGGAGCAGACAGACGGTTCCCGACTTGGAAGTGTTCAAGATTCGTGTTGGCCCTGTCTTCAACATGGCTTCCAAGCCCCAAGATGCCATTGCGCCCGTTGCGCCTGCCGACGAATACCCTTCTCATGCACAGTTGAAATCGGTTGCGAATGTCATCGAGAATGCGAAGTCGGCGACCGATAAAGAGCACAAGATGAGCCTGTGGCAGGGCATCCGGCTCTACCCCAAGGCAGTGGCATGGAGCGTGCTCATTTCGACGTGCATTGCCATGGAGGGTTACGATGTTTGTCTGGTGAACAATTTCTATGGGTTCCAGCAGTTCAATCGCAAATATGGCGTGCGACTACCGGACGGGACCTATCAAGTGCCAGCCAGAGTAGGTCGTCCCTGTACCCTGGAATGTCCCCAATCAGAAGTGTATTGGACGAGGACAAGATCTACCCTGGAAAGCGTCCGCTAACTCGAAGATTTCAACCCTCCTAGTGGCAAGCGGGCCTGAGCAATGGTGCTTGTGTCGGCGAAATTATCGGTCTGTTTATCAACGGCTGGGCCTCGGAGCGCTTTGGATATCGCTATACCATCATGACCTGCCTCGTCCTGATCTGCGCCTGGACAGCGATTTTCTTCACCGCTCCGAACGTGCAGTCTTTGCTGGCTGCCGAGATTCTCTGCGGTATCCCCTGGGGTGTCTTCCAGACGCTGACCATCACCTACGCGTCTGAGGTCTGCCCGGTTGCTCTGCGAGGATACCTCACCACATACGTCAACTTTTGCTGGGGTCTGGGCCAGCTCATCGGCATTGGTGTCATCAAGGCGATGTTGAAACGAGATGATCAATGGGCGTACCGCATTCCGTATGGTCTTCAATGGATGTGGCCGGTTCCGCTCTTTATTGGGATTCTCTTAGCGCCTGAATCTCCTTGGTGGCTGGTCAGAAAGGGCCGAACCGAGGACGCCAAAAAAGCTCTGCTGCGCCTGACCAGCCTGAACCGGGAAACTGATTTCGATGCGGATGAGACAATCGCCATGATGGTCCATACTACTGCCCTGGAGAAGAAGATCACCAGTGGTGCTAGCTATCTCGACTGCTTCAAGGGCAAAGACCTGCGACGGACGGAGATTGTCTGCATGGTATGGGCCATCCAGAACCTCAGCGGTAACTCGTTCTCCAACTACTCCACGTACTTCCTGGAACAGGCAGGTCTCGACGCCTCCAAAGCGTATTCCTTTGCCATGGGCCAATACGCCATCAACATGGTCGGCGTTTTCGGTGCCTGGTTCCTCATGACTTGCGGTCTCGGTCGAAGATCCCTGTACCTCTACGGTCTCTGCGGCCTCTGCACCATGCTCTTCATTATGGGGTTCCTTGGCCTTGTCCCCGAATCGCATCGGAACCAAGCGTCACTTGCTACCGGCAGTATAATGATTGTTTGGGCCCTCTTCTACCAGCTCACGGTCGGCACGGTGTGCTATTCGCTCGTGGCCGAGCTCTCGACGCGCAGACTGCAAATCAAGACCGTCGTCCTGGGTCGCAATCTGTACAACATCGTCGCAATCATCTGTGGTGTATTGACCCCTTACATGTTGAATCCGAGCGCTTGGAACTGGGGTAATTACACGGGATTCTTCTGGGGAGGAATCTGCTTCCTCTGTATCGTGTACACCTATTTCCGCGTCCCGGAACCGAAAGGCCGCTCCTTTGCTGAACTTGATCTCCTCTTCGAGCGCGGGGTCAGTGCTAGGAAGTTCGCGAGTACCCAAGTCGACGTCTTCGACGAGACCATTGAAGGACAGGTCGTAGAGGATTATCAGGCTCAAAAGCTTACGAGAACAGATGTGACCGAGGCGGAGAAGGGAAACGCCGCCTAAACGGTGTGAAAGATCATGAGGGTTCATGTTCATGATCTTTCCAATATATCAATCTATCATATAGCCACTTACGCTTTGTTAACGACAGCATGATGAATGTAGACTAACGACAATTGATGCGAGTTCAAAGGGCTTTTCGGATCCCTCCCTCAAGTCTCTTAGACCATGTTTCTAGTGTAAATGCAAGCCGTCCCAGGACTTGCGAATTGGCAGCTGTCTATTGTTTTCTATTACTTTCAGTAAGCTTATGACTCGATAGCATATCTGCGGTTATGGTACAGAAACCCTTTAGGAGGACGATCAACCATTCAATGGGAATCAAAATAATGGGACGAGCAGAACTCCCAAGGACGAGTCCCAGCCCCCGAAAGATCTTTCAATATGATGAACTGGCACTTGAGCCATACAACTGATGATGTGCGTCTGTTCTATCGCGGGCTATCGCCTCTGAAACTTGGCTTTCGAAGCAGACATGTGACAAGAGTGAATATCTCAACAACGAGCTGATCATGAAGTTCTCTGCTATTCCTCTTCTTTATTTCAATCTACACCAATATATTTCACTAGAAATAATCTTCTGATATACGATTCTCTGATGTTATCGCGTGTCTTGGGCTTTTTCGAATGAAAGAGCCCTTATACCCGGGGTCTGTTGCCAACAAAACTTCGACTTCCAATATCTTCGTTGGGAAAACTCGTTTTGGATTAGAAAAGCAGTTCTCTTCCAAGATTGCCATGTGCTTGGAAGATACCCATGAGCGTATGGGTTTTTCACTTGCACTTACTATTTATCCATGCTAGCACTCTGACGGGAGGCCTTGATCCATGCATGATACTCAATTCAAGCCTATATCGCCGGGTGGGTCGATGTCTGTGGATGGTGACAATACCATTAGACCTATTCATTTCATAGATATTACAGCTGTGGATAGTATGGCTTGGATAACGCCCATTCATCAATGTAGTTGTTCCAATGTCGGAAGAAAATTCCACTTCTTCACTCGTGAGACCACTCGGGCTTTTTCTTCTCAGCAAACGCTGTCATTCCTGCATTGCAATCAGCACACTATTCTCAATCTTCGATCAGACACAGTGAGACTCACCGATCTTCTGATCCTTGCTTCCGAAAAGACCATGGAACAACCGCCTCTCATATTCCACCCCTTCTTTCAGCGCAAGTTCCTGACTCTTATTCACCACCTCCTTGCACGCCACCACCGCAACACGACTATACCCCGCGATCGTCTCGGCAGTCTTGATCGCCTCCTCGAGCAACTCATCCTTTCCCCCATCGACAACCTTCGCCGCAACACCCCACTCGCCCGCTTCTTTTCCACTGAAGTTCTTCCCCGTCAGAATCAGCTCCATGGCTTTGCTCTTGCCGATCGCGCGGGTGAGACGCTGCGAGCCACCTGCTCCCGGGATAATGCCGAGCTTGATCTCGGGCTGCCCGAAAGTGGCGCTGGAGGTGCAGTAGATGATGTCGCACATGAGAGCGAGCTCACATCCGCCGCCGAGGGCGTAGCCGGACACAGCTGCGATGACGGGTTTGCGGATCGTGTTGGCGAGGTGGGACCAGGGGGCGATGAAGTTGTTGGCGTATGCGGCAGAGAAGGTTAGGGGGGCCATTTCTTTGATGTCGGCGCCGGCTGTATACGGAATGATACTTGGTTAGAGAGTGTGTAATCGATGTTTTTGGGTCGTCGAGGAAGCGAATTGAACATACCAGCGAAGGCCTTCTCACTGCCTGTGATGATAATGGCTCCAATATCCTTGTCCTCGTCATACTTGGTCAAGGCGTCGTTCAATTCCTTGAACAGAGGACTGCAGAGGGCATTGAGCGCCTTGGGACGGTTCAGAGTGACTAGGAGATGTCAGTCCGTTCCACAATGCCATTTTTTTCTCCCAAATCCTTGAATTAATGCGGGGATGGAATGATAAATGTTTTTGACATACTCAATCCAACGCCCGGCTTAGGAGTCGACGTGAGAATATACTCGTACGATGAAGACGCAGAAGAGTACAGCCTGCCGACCCTTGCGAGGTACGATGCCAATGGGACAGAGGTCCTGGCCGCGACCAGTCGCGAGCAGCTGCGAGAGAACATGCTGATAGAAATAGTTGAATTGAACCGCTATCACTTGATCAATTGAGGAATACCTGTGTCATGAGGTGATGGGATACGGCAATCCGACTCTTTTATCATGGACACAGCCGGGGGCCACGCTGCGGGTGCTCCCCGCAAACCTGCCGAGGGGAACCGAGTCCGCGACTCCGCGACAATCCGTGCACGTGAATAAGGCTTATCTAACACAGCTGTCAGCAGTTCATGACATTGCCATGCTGAAAACGATTGAGACATCTTGCGAGATTGGATTATGTACGAGGTTATTCTCAATGGAAAAGTGTCTAGAATTGCTTCAGGCCGCATGATCTACTTTCTAAAAGGATTTTGAAATTTTCAACCGTGGTTGAAAACCCAGGCTCAAGCATGTTCTCGACAATCACGTTGTGAACTGTGGCAAAGACCAGTAATTATACAGAGCGAAGTTACTTTCACCAAACACTGTCCTCCACCGGAAATATGACCCGGTCTTGTATTCGTTGCTCATAAAAATGCTTGCTTTATCTAGGGCGGATGTAACTTAGAGCTCTCTGAAAGGCTAGGCATTCCATACCAGATAGAATACTGTCCCGAAGGTCCGCTTATTCAGGCGTGCGATGCGCGCCTTATCAAAATTTTCAAAGTACTCTTGGTACTTCACTGGTATGAGGTCGCTAACATGAAGTAGAACGTCGGTAGACTCCGGATTAGACGGCTGGGGTTCAGGAAGGATACACTGCAAAAGTCAGTCAACGAGTCACTAGTTAGGACATTGTCGGAAAGCCGAGGACTCACGATTTTTGCTGCGCGCAGGCGAGGACCAGATGAGCCCCTTTCCCAAAGCTCGAGGTTCGCAGTGATGGGTCCAACCCAGTCTGTTGTTCGTATTGCTTCTTGGAGGTCAAGGTACATTTCAGGGTCTGACTCGTCTGACCCTTCTTCTTGAACGGCTGATGAATCGATGTGCTTCTCCCTGCCTTTGGACGTCCCGTATGTCTTAAGCACTGATATTTTCCTCTAACCTCTTTGAGTCGGTCATTGTCTTCCTTCCCACCAAGATAACCACTTGCACTTCATCGCGGCATCTTAGAAACCACTGCTGCATATCCCTGACCATGTCACCATAAGATTCCGAAAAACCTACTTCGAATACCACAGTAAATGGTCTTCGTGTTGCGTTCGGAATTTTGAGATTGAAAGTAACATCGGGGTACTTGTTCCACGCCTGAGGCTTTTTGCCTATGCCGTCTTCTGATGTAGTTCGGGAGAGCTGTGAGCATCCGGTAAACAGTCGGATCGAGTCTAACTCGGCATTCGTCAGGACATTGCTGGCGGCAAGTTTCATGAGAAAGCCTGAGGCCCATGTTGAGATACAGTCATGTATTGATGAGCTCCCCATTCCCTTGAGCCGCAAAGTTCTGTGCTCTCGGTCGTAGTATATGTATGTATCTCGCGCGATTCTTCCAGATTAGCTTCAAGGTTTCCCTCACATCGGGATAATCTAACCACTCCTCCTTCACTGGCACACGGACCGTTTCGAAGTCAGGATTTGTATAGAAGTCCCTCAACAGGTTTGTGAGATCAGTCGGGCTTTCGACCGACACATATTCTCGAGACTTATCTTCCACTCGCAAGCTCTTCACCTTGCCGTCTTCAGGTTCTGCAGCGTAGACGGCGCCACGAGCTTTCCGAGTCGTTGAAATGATGGATGTCGCCATGCTTCGAGAGGGAAACAAGTCGCAACTTCAGAGAAGAAAAACATGATGGAAGGTGTAGAAGAAACACATCAAAGCGCGACTACCTAATATTATCAAATCTGTGGGATGGTATCTAGGCAAGTGCTTCTGTGCTGGAGTATGATATCACCCAGAAACCACGTGAACCAGCTTTTCCTAAATAGGAACTCCATCCTTCAACAACTTGGTAAGGAATCCTCTCTGCCCTTCAACTCAAGCAGACTCAGATAAGTCCACGCCAATTTATTGACGCCCTGCAGATCGCGTAATGCGTCTATGATTTCATTTAGCTGCCTATCGACTGACGCGTCCAGATCGCGATGAAGCATGAAGAATTCTGCGCAGAGAAAGAGGGGGAGGGGTGTGAATGGATGGACCTAGTTCTGTCAGTACGAGGGTCGAGGTCGAGGGTCTCCCACCCAAGGAAAAAATATATATATATATAAGACAAGTAGGGAAGTAAGTACCGTTAAGAAATTGAACTGTCTCAACTCTCTGGTAAGACTGACAATCTCCTGCGCCGCGGCCATTGCGCGTTTCTCATACTCTACAGTGATAGGTGTGTATTCATCCATATTTTCCCACGTCACCGACCTGATCAGTTTACAAAGATACAAAACGATCGTCTGGGCAAGCATGTACGTGAACAGCAGCATCAGATCGACGAACTCTGACGCCGATGGATAGTTGAGAGAGAGGATCTGGATCCGCCGCGCCAAAATCGTGTCGAGCCATTGGTGTCGGTCCCAGAAGTCGTGCAACATATCTCCGTAGACACGCTCGACGGTCAACTTCTGGCTATGTGATAGGCTCCGCCCGCAAATTGTGGCCATGATGATGCATTCGGTGAAGGGGGAGAGAGGGCTGGGATCGCTGGCAGCAATGGTCTCAGATAAGAACCCCGTGAGTACTGGCTGGCCACTTTGAAACTCGGTCTCGGGAGCTGGTAGACAGGTTAGGATCTAAATTTTTTGAGACAAAAGGTTAGTAATGTGTTGTTTACTCCCTTTTTTGATAAGAATGTTTGTCTTACGACTTGCTCGTTCAGCGTCAGGGGCCACCCATTGTGGATACTGATAAAGCGATCCAGAGTATAGGCCATCCAGAAAGTCCGTCTCTTCTCCTCGATCTCAATCCAATCGGCCGGCGAGTTTGCTGTGGAGGGCCGTCCCGTAGGACTATCAGGCCTGTCGATCTCGTACAGTCTCAGCAACTGTACCAACCGAAATGAGCGTCCCGCACTCATCCAGCCTTGTTGGTAGTTCATCCGCATGAATTCGTAGATGGCGATCAGAATCCACGCCTGCGCCTGCTCGATGTGGATCATTGCCATGGTGCTGTCCTGGAGTTCCAGTGCATCCAGCATCTGCTTGGTGTCTCGGTATAGGGAGTCTCGGATGTGCTGGAATGGTGCGGACAGGGACGTCGCTAATGTCCACATGGCATACTGCAGACAGGTCTGGGCTTGATTTTTGGTTGCTTGTTTGGCCCAGGAGAAGTAGCGGCGTTGGTGCAGAAAGGGGGCGAAGATATGCACTCGGTCAAAGTATAGCTGATCTCTGCATCCACTAGGTTAGACTAGGTCTATACAAGGTTAAACCAAGCGTCTTTGCGCAGAAGACAACGTACAGATCAGCCCGCATCAACTCGGGGATGTGTGTCGTGGTAGGGATGCCCAGGAGATTGGGAGCTTTCATCTCGGCAATCTGCTCGATCAATTGCTCATGTTGAAAGTTGTTCTCGCATTCCGAGTCAAGTGGAATGTATGGAGGCATCCCAGCCTGGTCGTCATTACTCGAGACGACATTGAATGCTGGCTCCTCTGGGAGATTCGGAAATTCGTCACCTGGCAGCAGCCCGCCTTGCTGTTCTATCAAACAGCGCTCCAATGCAGCTGCGTTGTCATGGCTGTCAGTTCAATCTTTGCCAGATAAACGAGATTCTTTGTATAGTATTTACCGATTCTGGATTGCAGTGCTTTGAAGTGACCTTTCTTCGGGCCCCGGGGTGGACGTGCCGTGTTGACGGTGCAGACAACGCCCGATTCCATACACACGCCGCATTGCGGTTGCTGTCTGTCGCAGCGAAGCTTCCTCCTTCGACACTCCTCGCAAGCCAATCCAGGCTTCTGTCGTGGTCGTGCTGCAGGTCTATCCTCGGGGCTCTGAGACAACATGGTTCTAGAAGGACGTCTCTCTTGGCTCTACGGTGCATGTCAACATAGTATACAAGGTAGGTAGGAATGATGGATAAGATATATCAAGGCAGGAGACAGAAAAAGTGGATATCTACAAGCTTACTTCTATGTCACGCCAGAACGATATACTTTCTGCACAGAATGTCGTACAAGAAAGTCAATCCGGTGATCTTCACAGTCAGAGAAGGATACAGAATGCAAGTGTATTCCGTGAAATTTCCCTGCGCACCCCGGTCATTGGCTGGGAAATTAGCCGTAGCTTCCATTATCATCTGGAACCGTTACTTCGCTTCGAGCTTCCTTCAGCTGCACGTCGAATTCTTCACGAATCATGTCTCCTCATCAAGGCTCGGAGCAGAAGTGCAACACGGGAGCAAATACGAACGTGGCGGCCGGCCTAATGCTCAATCCTAGTCACGACCACAGCGTACTCATGACTCACAATCCTCCAAGCATTATCCCTTTGCAGGAAAAACTGGCGCAACCGCCCGCCAAGAACCAGATGTCCACCAGCTTCGCGGGATTCTTTATTAAGACTACTCCTTTTTGATTGTGATGACCCTTTGCAGAGTGTCTGTTCGTTCGTGCAAGTTGCTTGGTAGTGCCTGAGGGGAAATGTAGGTTCTAGCCTTCGACCCTGACGCCCACGTGAAGCAGTTGCAGGTTGTAGGCGATGCCAGCAAGTCTCGCTCGATGGTATACTACTTGATTGATTTACTACTACTACCGAGGGTAGATTGCGCAATCTGCAATTGTCAGCCACCGGCCAGCCACCGGCCAGCCACCGAGAAGACCGACATGCATCTTGTCCAGGTTACTGATCCTTTGCGATAAACTACTACCCCTACAGCATCATGGCGGAATCTCAGAGAATGGTGATCATGGAAGGTCTGCTGTCTGAGATCTCTCCAATTGCTTGTTTTCAGTATGACACCTGGCGCTGCGTAACGCCAGCCCGTGAAGGCAGGGCCAGCGCCATATCCTCATGAAGCCGCCAATCATCGCTGTCACTGCAAGCTGCAGATTATTCGGAGTGTCTGATACAACCATCTTATGTGACCGTGTAGTGACCTTCTTTTTTTGTATCAGCAATGCTCGACAGTGTTGGAGGTCCTTCTATGAAACCCCTCCCTCTCCTTATTAGCGCCACAGATATTCCACCATCTTCGCATTCTCCTTCCATGGATACTAGTAATTCAAGGGCCCCCTGTATGCGCGTGCCAGCTGCTTCCACTGTCTTCCCAATGAGCATTGGCTGATAACATCTCCAACCTAGCTGATATACATTAGCGGAAGCATAAGTCGGAAACTACGATAATAATGGAAGAAGTCCAGGCAGGACTGTGCCTTGCCCTCCGTCAACTAATATTTGGCGTACTGAAGGAGCTCCGACTCTCTGAGAGAGTACGCCCCTCATCTATCTCGGCTCTTGATCTTACTTTTGCCGAGTGTTGGGTTGGCTTTCCATGGCCATGGGGGGAGGCTTCAGAGAAATCCTTCTTGAGGCGTCCGGAACGGCCCGCTGTAAGGGCGGGCTGTAATTATATGTTGTTAATTGGTTGAAACTTCCCACTGAATGAGTACTGTACAGTCTGTACTCTGTGGATTCGTCAGCGACGAGAATATCTCCATCTTTTTCTCTCAATACAATTTAATTCAAATTAATTCCGCTGCTGATTTCATAACGCAGGGGTGCAGCAAGGCCTTGCATGTGTCAGACGGGGTTTTGGACAGTTCATTGACCCTGCATCCTTGGAATGATCTTGTAATTCCCGTGTGTCAGAACAGTAGGACACAGTAGTGCTCTACACGGGTGTTACATGTTTTCTTCACTCCTCTCCACCTAGGGCACAGATCATTAGTTTCCGATTTGGCTGGAGGAGCCAGTTGTCGGGGAGGAGATGAACCAATAGTACTTTTATCTTTGTGTCAGTTGACCGGTTGTCGAGAATTTGAAACCGGAAGCAAAGTCAGCTCTCATCAAACGAGCTCAATACGAGTGTCGCGAGACATTCTCGTATAACCGGGGTGTTTTTCCTGGATGATTCCTGGGACCTTTGCAGTAGCTCTGTATGTACAATGGTAGTGCCCGACAAAAATGCATCTCTTGTCCCTGTCTGTTTTATGACTAAGCTCCCACTGCTTTGCTCGCCTGCTAAAACCTGCCCGTGTCTGCTCGGATATCAGCTAGTACACACGAATGAGCATGAATCAAAAAGGTCTCTCTGATTCTTCAACTATCCATGATAACTTAATTTCGGACTATTTATAAGCAATCTGATTCACCCAGAAATACTAAAAAGAGAAAACTGAATAGTAGCGAGAATCGCAAGTTGAAACGGAACCTCGCAATCTAGCTCCGACTTGCAGGTTGAATACGAGAAGTCTTCAAGGTATACCCGTCCCCTCGCAGGGGCTTCGCCACCCCTGCGGGTAGACCTAACCTTCGGAT